>JAPDOI010000025.1:3397500-3643634 GCA_029168955.1 Aplectana chamaeleonis
CTCCAATCACCACGCGTAGTATTCGTTCGGCTTCGCCGAACGATGGGCCCGCTTCGCCGACCCACCTCCAATCACTAAGCGTAGTATTTGTTCGGCTTCGCCGAACGATAAGCCGGCTTCGCCGACCCACCTCCAATCATCACGCGTAGTACTCGTTCGGCTTCGCCCACCAACCTCCATTCACCACTCGTAGGATTCATTCCGCTCCGCCGAACAATGGGCCGGCTTCGCAGGCCACCCTCCAATCACCGCGCGTAGTATTCGTTTGGCTCCGCCAAACGATGGGCCGACTTCGCCTGCCACCCTCCGTGTAGTATTCGTTCGGCTTCGCCGAACGATGAGCCGGCTTCGCCGACCCCCCCCTCCAATCACCACGCGTAGGCCGACCCACCTCCAATCACCAAGCGTAGTATTCGTTTGGCTCCGCCAAACGATGGGCCGGCTTCACCGACCCACCTCCAATCATCACGCGTAGTATTCGTTTGGCTCCGCCAAACGATGGGCCGACTTCGCCTGCTACCCTCCAATCATCACGCGTAGTATTCGTTCGGCTTCGCCGACCAACCTCCATTCACCACTCGTAGTATTCATTCGGCTCCGCCGAACGATGGGCCGGCTTCGCAGGCCACCCTTTGTGTAGTATTTGTTCGGCTTCGCCGATAGATGGGCCGGCTTCGCCGACCAACCTCCAACCACCACGCGTAGTATTCGTTTGGCTCCGCCAAACGATGGGCCGACTTCGCCTGCTACCCTCCGTATAGTATTCGTTCGGCTCCGCCGAACGATGGGCCGGCTTCGTCGACCCACCTCCAATCACCACGCGTAGTATTCGTTTGGCTTCGCCGACCCACCTCCAATCACCTCGCGTAATATTCATTCGGCTCTGCCGAACGATGGGCCGGCTTCGCCGACCCACCTCCAATCACCACGCGTAACATCTGTTCGGCTTCGCCGAACGATGCATGGCTTCGCCGACCCACCTTCATTCACCACGCGCAGTATTCATTCGGCCTGCCGAACGATGGGCCGGCTTCGCCGACCCACCTCCAATCACCACGCGTTTTCTCTTAGGGTTCCAAACTTGCCTCGATTTGGTTTCCGATTTGGGATTGTTCATAGCACTCCCCATCTCTAGGTACCAGGTTTGATGGGGGTTTATAAAACGTTTCATTGAAAAATGCTCTCCGAAATTCACTTTTTCGACGCCTGAGGGGGACCTTTTGATTCGAAAATTTCTCCTAGGTTTCGAAACTTGCCTCGATTTGGTTTCTGATTTGGGATTGTTCATAGCACTCCCCATCTCTAGGTACCAGGTTTGATGGAGGTTTGAAAAGGGGTTTCACTGAAAAACGCTCTCCAAAATTCACTTTTTCGACGCCTGAGGGGACCTTTTGATCCGAAATTTTCTCTCAGGATTCGAGACTTGCCTCGATTTGATTTTTGATTTGGGATTGTTCATAGCACTCCCCATCTCTAGGTAAAAGGTTTGATAGGGGTTTCTAAAGGGGTTTCATTGAAAATGCTCTCCGAAATTGCCCTTTTGACGCCCTGAGGGGGCCTTTTGATTCGAAATTTTCTCCTAGGACTCGAAACTTGCCTCGATTTGGTTTCTGATTTGGGATTGTTCACAGTACTCCCCATCTCTAGGTACCAGGTTTGATGGAGGTTTGAAAAGGGGTTTCACTGAAAACGCTTCCAAAATTCACTTTTTCGACGCCTGAGGGGGACCTTGATCCGAAATTTTCTCTCAGGATTCGAGACTTGCCTCGATTTGGTTTCTGATTTGGGATTGTTCATAGCACTCCCATCTCTAGGTACCAGGTTTGCTGGGGGTTTGAAAAGGGGTTTCACTGAAAATGCTCTCCGAAATTGCCCTTGACGCCTGAGGGGAACCTTTTTGATTCGAAAGCTTCTCTAGGATCTGAAACTTGCCTCGATTTGGTTTCTGATTTGGGATTGTTCATAGCACTCCCCATCTCTAGGTACCAGGTTTGATGGAGGTTTGAAAAGGGGTTTCACTGAAAACGCTCTCCAAAATTCACTTTTCGACGCCTGAGGGGACCTTGATCCGAAATTTTCTCTCAGGATTCGAGACTTGCATCGATTTGGTTTCTGATTCGGGATTGTTTATAGCACTCCCCATCTCTAGGTACCAGGTTTGCTGGGGTTTGAAAAAGGGTTTCACTGAAAATGCTCTCCGAAATTGCCCTTTTGACGGGCCTTGATTCGAAATTTTCTCCTAGGATTCGAAACTTGCCTCGATTTGGTTTCTGATTTGGGATTGTTCATAGCACTCCCCATCTCTAGGTACCAGGTTTGATGGAGGTTTGAAAAGGGGTTTCACTGAAAAACGCTCTCCAAAATTCACTTTTTCGACGCCTGAGGGGGACCTTTTGATCCGAAATTTTCTCTCAGGATTCGAGACTTGCCTCGATTTGGTTTCTGATTTGGGATTGTTCATAGCACTCCCCATCTCTAGGTACCAGGTTTTTTGGGGGTTTGAAAAGGGGTTTCACTGAAAAATGCTCTCCGAAATTGCCCTTTTTGACGCCCTGAGGGGGCCTTTTGATTCGAAATTTTCTCCTAGGATTCGAAACTTGCCTCGATTTGGTTTCTGATTTGGGATTGTTCATAGTACTCCCCATCTCTAGGTACCACGTTTGATGGAGGTTTGAAGAGAAGTTTCACTGAAAAACGCTCTCCAAAATTCACCTTTTCGACGCCTGAGGGGGACCTTCTGATTCGAAATTTTCTCCTAGGATTCGAAACTTGCCTCGATTTGGTTTCTGATTTGGGATTGTTCATAGCACTCTCCATCTCTAGGTACCAGGTTTTATGGGGGTTTATAAAGGGGTTTCATTGAAAAATGCTCTCCGAAATTACCCTTTTTGACGCCTGAGGGGAACCTTTTGATTCGAAAGCTTCTCCTAGGATTCGAAACTTGCCTCGATTTGGTTTCTGATTTGGGATTGTTCGCAGTACTCCCCATCTCTAGGTACCAGGTTTGATGGAGGTTTGAAGAGGGGTTTCACTGAAAAACGCTCTCCAAAATTCACCTTTTCGACGCCTGAGGGGGACCTTTTGATTCGAAATTTTCTCTTAGGGTTCGAAACTTGCCTCGATTTGAATTCTGATTTGGGATTGTTCATAGCACTCCCCATCTCTAGGTACCAGGTTTTATGGGGGTTTATAAAGGGGTTTCATTGAAAAATGCTCTCCGAAATTACCCTTTTTGACGCCCTGAGGGGGACCTTTTGATTCGAAATTTTCTCCTAGGATTCCAAGCTTGCCTCGATTTGGTTTCTGATTTGGGATTGTTCATAGCACTCCCCATCTCTAGGTACCAGGTTTGGTGGTGGTTTGAAGAGGGGTTTCACTGAAAAACGCTCTCCAAAATTCACTTTTTCGACGCCTGAGGGGACCTATTGATCCGAAATTTTCTCTCAAGTTTCGAGACTTGCCTCGATTTGGTTTCTGATTTGGGATTGTTCATAGCACTCCCCATCTCTAGGTACCAGGTTTGCTGGGGTTTGAAAAGGGGTTTCACTGAAAATGCTCTCCGAAATTGCTCCTTTGACGCCCTGAGGGCCTTTTTGATTCGAAATTTTCTCTTAGGGTTCCAAACTTGCCTCGATTTGGTTTCTGATTTGGGATTGTTCACAGTACTCCTCATCTCTAGGTACCAGGTTTGATGGAGGTTTGAAGAGGGGTTTCACTGAAAAACGCTCTCCAAAATTCACTTTTTCGACGCCTGAGGGGACCTTTTGATCCGAAATTTTCTCTCAAGTTTCGAGACTTGCCTCGATTTGGTTTCTGATTTGGGATTGTTCATAGCACTCCCCATCTCTAGGTACCAGGTTTGCTGGGGGTTTGAAAAGGGGTTTCACTGAAAAATGCTCTCCGAAATTGCCCTTTTTGACGCCCTGAGGGGGCCTTTTGATTCGAAATTTTCTCTTAGGGTTCCAAACTTGCCTCGATTTGGTTTCTGATTTGGGATTGTTCATAGCACTCACCATCTCTAGGTACCAGGTTTGGTGGTGGTTTGAAGAGGGGTTTCACTGAAAACGCTCTCCAAAATTCACCTTTTCGACGCCTGAGGGGGACCTTTTGATTCGAAATTTTCTCTTAGGGTTCGAAACTTGCCTCGATTTGGTTTCTGATTTGGGATTGTTCATAGCACTCCCATCTCTAGGTACCAGGTTTGGTGGTGGTTTGAAGAGGGGTTTCACTGAAAAACGCTCTCCAAAATTCACCTTTCGACGCCTGAGGGGACCTTCTGATTCGAAATTTTCTCCTAGGATTCGAAACTTGCCTCGATTTGGTTTCTGATTTGGGATTGTTCATAGCACTCCCCATCTCTAGGTACCAGGTTTGATGGGGGTTTGAAAAGGGGTTTCACTGAAAAATGCTCTCCGAAATTACCCTTTTGACGCCCTGAGGGACCTCTTGATTCGAAATTTTCTCCTAGGATTCCAAGCTTGCCTCGATTTAGTTTCTGATTTGGGATTGTTCATAGCACTCCCATCTCTAGGTACCAGGTTTTGGGGGTTTGAAAAGGGTTTCACTGAAAACTGCTCTCCGAAATTACCCTTTTTTGACGCCTGAGGGGGACCTTTTGATTCGAAAATTTCTCCTAGGATTCGACAGCATTCACAATGAAAATGCATTTAAATACAAAATGAAAATGCACTTAAACACAAAAATCGAAAAAAAAGAAAGCAATAAGCAAAAAAAAAAGCAGGACGAAGCAGTGGTGAAGTAATAACGCGCCCCAATCGGCTCCTCTTCGAAGCTGACCCACCACCATGCAGGCGCTGTGCTGAACGCTCGTAGCCCCATATAGCCCCATAGTCAACATTATTTTTCTTGCCCTTGCGATTCTTTATATATAGGACTAGAAGTAGAAATTTCTCACATACAATACCGCTCGTAGGATTTGGTCAGAAAGCGAGCGAGGTCGGGTTTTCGCGTCTTTTTCGTCTTTTTTGTATAACTCGCCTCAAAGTGAATTTTGAGCGAAACTAGGGAGATGTTCGTGATCCTCGCGTTCAGGGCTACCCAATGGTTTAGCCTTTGTGGTGATTACGTTGAGTACTACAGAAGTTTCGTAATCACCCAGGTTTGTGATTACGGTACCGTGATGCATGGTGCGCTACCGTCTCTGCCTGCGTTTTCTTGTGTCTACCGTATATTGAGAGGTGGTTGATTGCGAAATTTCCATGGTTCTCCATGGAATCCTTACAATAGTTACACCATTGGATAGCCCTCCACGCCTGGATTATGAATATCTCCCTAGTTTCGCTCAAATTTGATTTTGAAGCGAGTTATACAAAAAAGACGAAAAAGACGCGAAAACCCGACCTCGCTCGATTTCTGACCAAATCCTATGAGCGGTATTGTAGTGATCAAATATCTATCATATGAGGTCCTGAAAGGGGCCTATCAGGAGCCGTTCTTACAAAAGTGTTGGCGATCACAATACAAGCCGTTTAAAAATTTTTGAAGGCTAGCACTCGTCATCTATTCAGACAGGAATCTTAAAAAAGACTGAGATAAAAAGAGAAAAGTCTTGAGATAAGAGCGATACTGGAAGGTATCAGAGCACGCACATCAAGCGATATGCTGAGGCTCAACTCTCAGGACATTAGAGGAAATCTCAAGGACTATTATAAAACACGGGTCATTTTGTCAGTTAATTTTTTTTCTGGAGAATTTTTATAAATGTTTCTCAGGTATCATTCTATACTGCCAAGCATGGACATATTGACTCCGAACTCGTTCCACGTCGGACCATCAAATGGCTTTTGATGGGAACAAGGCATCAGGGAGATTGTTAGTGTGGATGTCGGATCATCTTCTTTTGACTCCACAACAATAGAACTAATAGTTTTCTCAGCTGACTCTGGTGCTACAAACGAACGGGGCGCAGATTCAGCCGGAACAACTACTTTTTTCTATTGATGTGGAGTCAAGAGAAGATGCTCAGACATCCACACTAGCCTAGTCTCCCTTATCAGAAGCCATTTGATGGGACGACGTTCAAAGCGTCCGGAGTCAGTGTGTCGACGCTTGGCAGTATTGAATCATACCTGAGAAACATTCATAAGAATTCTCCAGAAAAATAAATCCAGAAAATGCCCCGTGTTTCATAGAATTCCTTGAGATTTCCTCTAATGTCATGAGCGTTGAGCCTCAGAATATCGCTTAATGTGCGTGCTCTGATACCATACAGTATTGCTCTCATCTCAAGAAGTCTTTCTCAAGATTCATGTCTTAATAGATGGGTAGTACTAGCCTTCAAAATTTCTAAACGGCTTGTATTGTGATCGCCAACCTTTTTGCAAGAACGGTTCTTGATAGGCCTCTTACAAGACCTCATATGATAGATTTTTGATCACTATGTGACAAATTTCTACTTCCAAATGAGCTACCAATCCTGTAAATTGAAAAAAACCCCAAGTTAATATTCGAAAACCACGAAGAAAGTGAACGAGTTTAAGTAGAGAAAAAGAGTCCCAGATTATGAATCTTGACAAATAATCTTCCTCATCGATGTACACTCGCGTTATAATCCTGCAACACACTTCATTATATTGGCATTATGACCGAAAGTATCATATTAAAAGATGGAATTGGTAGCCCCAGCTAGAGAAAAGATATTTAGAAAAAAGGCGATGTCAATAGATTAATGACCGCTACTGTACATATAACGTATTCTTTCAGTTGAGAAATTTGAAAATGATTGGGCTCCACGGAATTCTGCAGTAAGAGGAGACATATTCCGAATGCCCTATTCTAAGAGGATTCGTAGTGAGAGAACCGAAATAGCGCCGTATAGGTATCCTATAGGCAACTATACTGCCGCACTGGGCTGATTGCCAAGATCCGAGTGTTGTCTCACGTGCGAAGGTTGCTTCTTTTATCAACCCAGTTGCTTGCTCTACCGCCTTTATGCCACGCCAGCAAGCTCACATATCGATTGTGTCTTCACACATCCTAGCTGGGAAGTCATCGTCGAAATTGAAGTGACACTACAGCAATAAGATTCGACAATCGCTACCACCCCACATCTTCTACCAGGTCAGACCACTTCACGGAACACCTTACACTTTAGTCTGATCGGAACATCGTTTCACAAATACTGATTCTATCCTCAACCGTCTTGGAAACTGACAACGCTGTTTCTTTTATGAAGCTAGCTCATAGAGGTCAACTCACACCACACAGCGTAGGACAGTTGCAAAGCCCAACTGACGAAGCGGCCAAAAACTTTGATTGGATCTTCTCTTCCAATGCTTGCACCTGCACGAAAGGTTCACAGATAGCGTCCTACAACTGTAGTTCAGGCGATATGGAGAGTCTCATGGAATGTCCCGCATTGCCACAAATATCCAAAAACTTCATGTAATACTCCAGCAACAAGGTCATATACGCAGAAGCAAATTTCAGTAGCTCATTTCAACTTTAACTGGTGCCCGAAAATTTGAGAATAATCAGCCAGCAATAATATCTGCGAAGTTGAAATAAGCGACTTGACCGGATGCTAAGATGGTCTAGCAGGTGCAGAACTCACAATGTCACGTCGTAGCTCCTACGAAAAAGTAACCGCCGCCATGCTATGCCCCGTGCACACATCGCCCACTGCACAAGAACCGGACATTTGAACAAACTGAAATTTCACTTCTGCATTTTGTCAATATCTACGGAATGTTCCGTCTCCTGTTCTGTAAGGACAGTAAATATCACTTTCGAAAGGATCGCTCATATTCGTCGAGGACATTCTCGTGAAAAACGATGTCCCATCACAAATGATTGTCAACGAAGTTCCAGACGGCTCGTCCTTCTTCGGAAGACTTCTCAGAGGATCGCGGGGTCGTAATGGAGCACAATAGGCTCTCACCTCGACGAGGATAGCGAGGGCAGCACGAGGGGAAGAGCTGCTGCTCGAGCAGCACGTGCTGCCCTCGTCCTCCTTTCGTCGCCTCAGCTGCTGCTCTTCGTTTTGGCCAGCGCAGTGTGGTACCTTCGCTCAAAGTGGTTCATTTTGGCAGTTCAAAGGACATTCATAATCAGCTTGAAGAGTTCTTTCTTTTGAGCATATACCTTGAGACTTCTGGATATCTACACTACCGCTTGTAGGATTTGGTCAGAAAGTGAGCGAAGTCGGGTTTTCGCGTCTTTTTCGTCCTTTTTGTATGACTCGCTTCTCGCAAAGTCAACTTTGAGCAAAACTAGGGAGATACTCATGATCCTGGCGTTGAGCGCCATCCAATGGTGTAGTCATTGTTAGGGTTTCGCTGAGAACCATGGAAGTTTCGCAATCAGCCTGCTCTCTATATACCGTAGACAAAAAGAAGGGCAGACAGAAATGGTAGCGCCCGATCCGCCACGGTACTGTAATTGCAAACCTGGCTGATTGCGAAACTTATATATTTCTCAACGTACTCACACACTCGCGAGGGTCGGTGGCCGGTTGACGGGAGTTGAACAGGTAGCGTGCTGCCGCTTGAGACGAAAAAAGAGGCGGGCAAGGCCCAAAAACTCCCCCATTCATGCCCAAAATTCCGCGTGTCAACCTCCCACCGACCCTACAATGCCACGTCACAGTTGAACCGCTCACACCGAGAGCTCTGCCTTAACACCTCCCACCGACCACTCAATGTGACGTCACACCCACGTGTTTACACCGAAAGTTTCGCCTGATCACCCTCCACTTACCACTCCTGCAGTCGCGGGTGTCAGTGGCAGGTCAAAAGGCAGCATTGGCGATTCATCCTGCCACCGACACCCGCCAGAGCGTCGATATCCCGAACAATGTCAACCATGACAAGCACAAACACCTCACATCCAAGCGCAGCGTATACAGTGTGAGCTGCCTTTTCCGCGCTCTACACGAGAGAGTATTAGAGAAAAGCAGTGCAGTCACTGCAGCACGTTGGCCCGAAAACTCCGCCACATATCAGACATTACCACGAAAACTTCGGCAGTTATGAGTCATGCTGAAACCTCCGCCGATCAGCCAGATCCGATCAATTTGATTGGAAAAGGGGAGTTTCAACCGGCCACCGACCCCCGCGAATGCCTGAGTAACTACCACAAGGCTTCACCATTGGGTAGCTCTAGTTTCCAGGAAAATAAATATCACCCTAGTTTTGCTCAACGTTGAGTTTGAAGCGAGTTAAACAAAAAAGACGAAAAATACGCGAAAACCCGACCTCGCTCGCTTTCTGACCAAATCCTACGAGCGGTATTGTATATATCAATTGACATCTTCTGTTTTTCTCCGAAACAATGTGTATAGAGTTGAAGCAAAACAATCGGTCTTTATCTTAAACGGTCGTGGGGTTGTAATGGGGCACAATTGGCACTCAGTTCCACAAGAACAACGAGGGCAGCACAAGTGGACGAGCTCTTGCCTGAGGAGTACGTGCTGCCCTCGTTCTCCATTTGTCTCCTCAGCTGCTGCTCTCTGTTGCGGCCAGCACCGTGTTTTAACAATGCCCACCCCTACTACCGTACCCTCTATAAAACGTCGTAATTCACATCATTCGATGTGCGAGCGGGGCGCGTGACGCCTCGGCCTCCGTCCCCTCACTGTCTCTAATCTCCGCTCCTCACCAGCACGCGTAGGAACCAAGTGAATTTCGCCGTTTTCTAGCCTGTACAAATTAGAGTTAGAGTTAACACAACCAATCGATCTATCACATATCACAAGGATTACCTTAAACCACAGTCTTAGCTCAGAATCCATTTTTCGTTTTTCAGCATATCTTGGAGAAAATTCCATGCTTATCGCAATGGTGTCTCCAGAATCGCTCAGAACTCACTACGAATTGAGTTACGGCTCCTCGAAAAGTTTGAATTTGAACGGGTAGAAGTTCGCGGACGAGTTGTCTCCAACCTGTATTTTCTCGTTATTCGCAGCCATCATTCTGAATCAGGTCGCAATATAAGGCCAGAGCGAAAACAAAAGGAAGAATATAGATTTCGAACAAAGTAATTCGCGCGTCTCTTCCCTATTGAGATCGGAAACCTGCCGCTAGGGGTTACCCAATTCTTCTTTCTAAGGGGCGTGGTCGACTTTTTCCTATCTTTTTCTCGCTTATTTGAGCGAACCGAGATTTCGCGCTTGGCAGGATTGCCATAGACGGCGACCGGACCAAAATATCAAAAATTACCTCTGAGGTTGGACTGTGCCTTTAAAGGCAGCGTACGCGCAAAAAACCGTAATTTTTTTGAAAACATTTGGACAGGTAGGCCTACCAGGTTGTGACATATCGCAGAGAGGTTAAAAGGGTTACTGTTGTGTTTATGAATTTGAGATGAAATATATTTTCATAAAGTGATATATCGTTATTTCTAATACAATGAGTGTGTCGAAAAACGACCAAAATGCGAGCTTCCGGTAAGATTTGTGTTCGAAGTCGTAATAATTTTTAGTAGAAAACGAGTAATTTACCAGTAAATTTTGGTAAAGAAAGACTAGTAAAACACTGGTAAATTTTAGTGAAAATACGAGTAAAATACTAGTAAAATTTACTAGATTTCGAATAAATTTTAGAGATTTACGTGAAATTTTCGAATAATCTTTGCCCAAATCTAGTAAAATTCTCTGGTAATTTACTAAATTTTTGTCGTAATCTAGTAAAATTTAGTCGTAAATTTTCATTTTGAGCACCCAAAACGCTCAAGTTTTGGAGAAAAACTCATTTTAAAATCCCGTAGCATTCAGCTTCCCTTTTTCACGTCTGTCAGGTGTGTCTTCTGTAATTTTTTTGCCTCTCTGTTGTCGAAAGTTCTCTAAAACAAGAGGCCCTAAGTACTCGCGTCTGAACTCGAGGATCTCTCGGAATGAAGAAAATAGACTTTTAAAGTTCCGCGGCCTGTCGGAGCCTGTCGTAGCGCTTCTGTTCCTCGTGTTAGATGACGCCTTTTCAGACCACGGAGCAGTTTTACCGAGTTTATTGCATTATGAATGCGCGATATTGAGGTCTCAAGTTTCGCTATCTCCACTTAATTCAAACATTGGAGTGAGAAAAAACGCCGAATGCGGATTTCCCGCGCCTAAGCTGCCTTTCAAGGCACAGAACACCTTGAATATTATTTTTAATTTTTAAGCTGATCTTGGAGAGGGTCACACTGTGATCACAGCGGTATCTCTGAAATCGTCTAAAATCCCCTATGAGCAGAGTTATGGCTCCTTAAAGATGCCTATATTTTAAGTGTGAAAAATCGGTGGATGAGTTGTCTCAGGCCTGTATTTCTCATCATTCGAAATCGTTGCGCGAGAGCGAGCCAGGATATGAAGACAGTCCGGCAATGGACTGAAGAACGACGACTTGTTGAGAATTCAGCCATCCATCTAGTCGCTACAGAATTCGGAAATCTTGCAGGGGGTGTGTTCCGTGGTGGTCGGCGAAGGAGGTCGGGCCTGAGGTGGTCGGCGAAGGAGGTCGGGCCTAAGGTGGTCTGTATCTCGCTAATTTGGAGGATTTGAGATCTCGCTTTTGGCACGTCTTATATAGGAGGGGTCTACTATACAATCAAATAAAAATCACAAAATTTATGTCTGAGGGTGTTATGTGCCTTCAAGGTACACAACCGCTTGCTTGGTGGGGGGTCAGGTGTTCTCACCGCGTTTAATGAGACGACGCACTAAGAATTATCTATGTCGAAATCGTATAAAGTGTACTGTAGGATATGGAAAAGCTTGCCAAAAGTTTGTATGAAAGAAATGGAACCTTTTTTTATGAGACAGTTTGCCATCGGAAGAAATTAGGGCGCGATCGGCTTTCCCAGTCGGTACGCAGATCGGCACCGCTCTATTTTCCCCTGCCTCAGTATTACGCTGTGGGTGGTAAAAGAAATCCTGAGCTCTATAGAAATGCTCCGAAGATCAGATTGTTCACATTGGACTAAAAAATGGAGAGCTTATAAAACATTAAATCTGTGATGAACAAGGAAAACTGTGAATTACCAAACATGTTTCGGTGATTTTTATCACTCCCGATGAAATTCAGCAAGGATGTATTCAGGAGAGCTTGCGGGTTCGATAAGCAGGGTGGGCGCCGCAACATGTGCTCGGCGGGAGGCGGACACGCGGAGTTTTTGGCCTGTCTGAGTCTGGGGTTTCGCCCGTACATTTTTCAGTTCCGCGCGTGAGCGATTTGCCTTTTCACCTGAGCGGCCACCTCAAACATGGTAATCTTATGCAAAATTCAAATTTTCGTTGCGCCAAGTCTTCTAAAAAAATGGGGAATGTTATTGATCATCAAATCAAACTCCGTCTGGAAAAAAAAGAAGGATTTATGTTAGGTTCGAGGTGGTACACTCGAGTAAAGTAGTTCCTTGCGAGCAATGTGAATGGTACAGCTCGGTTAAAGACTGATGAATTGAACTGAAAAAAAATGATGAGTCGTCATTCTCATAGTATGATAGTCGTGTAGAACCGACCGAAAATTTGAGAGATGTTCAACTTCTAAATTAATTTATTCAGTGTTTTCTACAAGATTCGACAAAAATTTGCGTGTTTCAAAGTTTGAGAGGTGATGGCTTGCCAAAAATTCAACGAAAATTGAAATATTGAACCTTTTCTGAAAAAAAAATCCTTCTCTCCATGGAAAACAATGCTCACGAAATTCAAAGCCGAGAGTTTTCAAAAATTACATTGCAAAAAATTCAACAATTTTGAACAATCCTGAAAATGATCACGACACTATTTTCGAAAGAAGAGAAAATTTTCGTTGAATCATTGTTTTTTTCGTAGGGAAGAAATCACCATTTATAAAGAGATCATTAAATGATGAATTCTCTATTATTTGAAATTTCATTTGCCCTAGACATTCCTATAATCAGTGCGAATTTCAGCGATTTAAGAACATTTTGAGGAAATCTTCGTCCTTGGAATATGTAGACATAATTTTTAACGAAGAGAGCCATAAATCGTCTTTAAAGTTGAGAAAAACAGAATATTGCGCCTAATTCCTATCTTTACGGTCACAAAACCAAGTGAAAATAGATTCTTGTTTAGGGATAGAGAATATCTCTGTTGAGGAATGTTTTTGGGACACTCACATTCACTACCGACCGAGGTCTGTGTTGAACGGCCCTCGCAAACTCGTGCCAGATACGAGGCAGTCTTTGGTGGGCATGAAACAGTCGGCAATGCGACCATCATTTCCTCGATCGGTGGCGAAGATCAATGGATAGAAGCAAGGATGAAAAACCCGTCCAGGATATCAATGAGCCTCACGGGGGTCTTTATTTTTGATGAGTCGCTGCTGCTGCACTCGACACATCCCCCGCGACAGAAAGATTATAAGAATAAAGAAAAGATCAAAAATGAGGAGCAGCAGTTGGGGCAAGAATAAAGAGCAGCAGTTGGGGCTGCAATGGAGAGCAGCAGTTGGGGCCACAAGCAGGAGCAGCAGTTGGGGAGACGACTGGAGCAGTTGGGGCAACTGTAGCAGCAGGTGGGGCAACTATACGAGCAGCAGTTGGGGCAGTGAGCGGAGCAAGAGGACACAAAGTGCTGCCCTGGGCAGCAGTTGGGGGAACGAAAGGGGCTTTCACCTCGACGAGTAAATGCGTTAGTAATCCCCTCGTGCTGCCTTACTAAGGCGCGAGTATCTGAGTTAGTGACTCGTTTTCCAGGATCCTTCCAGATCTTCAATTGAGTAAAATCTTGATTAAAATCATAGCACCTATTTTGATGATTTCGCTATTTTTCATCTGCTTATATAGAGTATTCCTTTTTTGTACGTATCTTAGGGCCTTCTAGTCAAAAAGCATCGCTAGCACCTTGCTGTCTTGCGAATTTCTGTAGCGTTACAGGATGGTAGAAACACGTAACATCGTCGAGATTCTGGACAACGGTCTGCCTGACCCTGCCTGTTTTAAATTCCACAGCGTGAATCATTTTTTAACATGTCGCTTATGGTTGTCTATCCGAGACATTTAGGAGAATGTAATCAGCCATCTTATGAAAATCCTTTGATTGAAGAAGCTGTATATAAACGAAGCGAGTCTGAGCAAAACAATAGATGAGTCAGATCATTCGTTTGCTACCGTCCACAACACGAGGCATAATACTATATGGAAACGTAGCTTAAGAAATCAAGATTTTATGATGATAGCAACCGTCAATACATAATGTGAAACTATTCTGTAAGATTGAGAGTCAATGCAGCGAGAAACCAGTTTCATATTACATAGAGATTGGTTTTGCAAATTTGAAAAGTTTGACAAATCTAGTTAGAAATTTGATTGATATTGCAACGTGACTTATGCGCACAAGTTCGGAGATGTCGAACGCATACCCGACGAGACACTGAGAGCGCCTTCCTAGTGCGGAGCCGGCGCGGTCTCCCAGAGGGGATGTGTTTTCAACGCTACCTTTTCATCGGATGGCGGAGCCGACACTAAGCTATTGCCGGGCTATCGCGCCATGCACCACCTTTTGAATATCAGTCGTCGCTACACCATCGCGATCTCATCAAGAATCTCAGGACTTAGTCGACCCCATCAAGACCGGTTTCCATAGATTATCAATCATTCATAAACGAACTAAGGCTGTAAAGAGAAAAAACGTTGTGAACCGCTATAGTGATGCATCAATCCTATATCATTGATACAGAAAACTTCAAGCTGGATAAGTGTTCAGAGCCTACACGGACATATTCGTTGTTGTTCTCACACCATGGATACAACTTCTGGTAAACGTTGAGCTACGACGCTTTATTTTAAGAGTGTATTTCGGATACAGATCGTCAAGGACCAGAACCACTCAAGTGTCTTCTAAATTTTGATGGTAATTTTGCTATATATGTATATGTATATGCATAAACGTCAGAATTTAGATATGTGAACGTCAAGCGGTCTGTGACTGTCTGTTGACCTGCTTCAGCCGGCATTAGCAACCGCTATGAAGTCAGTGCTAGGGCGTGCGTAAACGAAATCTGAAATTCCGCAAATCGGAAAACATAATTACGGTGAGAACACGGTAAATCGTCAATCAGAAACATTGAATCGTGATCAGCGAATATAAACTCTGGTACCGCCGTAGTGACCTGTTGATTTCGATTATCACAGCGCGGAGCGGTGGCTTTTTCTTCGGAACCTCCTTATCACTAGTTATATTTCACCAAGGCCCACCGCTGCGCTGCTGGTATTGATCGAAATCAACAGGTCACTACGGCGGTACCAGAGTTTAACTGCTGTGTACGAGGGCACAAATGGCGTGCACAATCTACTCAGGCAAACTCAAATGTCGACAGCAGGTTGAAACACCTCTTTCTCGAGCAACCGTCGATAACAGGTTCTTTCGGGAGTAAAACATGGACCTGTTATCGACCTGCTATTGAACTGTCGATAGCAGGTTCACAGCAGGTTGACAAGGCAACACATCCTACCGCCGGTGAGCATTGATCGTGCAAATCTCCGAATGCTTGGCGAAATATTCAGTCGGTTTCGCAATTGAGGACGCTGCTTTTCTTTTTTTACATTTTGGTTAGCACACCTGTTTTTGTGCAATAACGCCCAAATCAGGCCTGTTATTGAATGGAATTAATGCTCGAATAGTGTTCTAGGGATTTTCCAAGAATTCCACTATTTTGTTCACTTTTGGGATTTTAATATGCGATTTTTTCAAGCACCAGATATATTTGGAATCTTGATACATCTTTTTTTAAACATTCGATTCCGTCACGATTTTTTACTTTCTTCTCTATTTATCGGAGGTTTCATATTTTCTGCCTCTCGAGTATTCCGTTTATTCGGGAATTTGAATAATTATTTGCTCTCGGTTAGGTTCAATGTCCGTTTGTTCGAATATTTGTCGCAATTCAGCTGACAACATAATTGCCCATCAAAAAATTTTCAATTGTACAGGTATATTTTTTGAGAACCATTTGAAATTCGAAATCGAGTGATTGCTTGAGCATTTGTACAAATTTTCACACGTAATACAATCGAATCGAGTCTAGGATTTATTTTTAAACAAATTCATTTATTAGAAAATTTTGTAAAGGACTCACTCCGAGTTTTCAATTCGTTGCGAGTTTTTATGAAGGCCAAGATCGAGAAATTCTCATCCCTCATTAGTTCTTCTATTGATGCTGTAGTTACCGTCGGCATGGACCCCAGTGTTACATTGCGTTCCATTCAAGGTTGGCGCAGACTCGGTGCACCTATCTTAGAGCATATGACACCGAGTTTGCACCAACCTTCATCATAGAACACAAATATCACTGGGATTCATGCCAACTGCACGTAATAGACAGGGGCATTCGTCGCTAGGTTTTGAATAAATGAATATTTCAGATATCGCAATTTTCAGAGCACCTCGGATGATTGAGTAATACGCATAGCCTTTATTGAAAAATTTCTCAAGAATATAATTTACCATTATAACCACTTCAAAATTACCGAAAGTACGAATAACTTCGAATGAGACATTTTTAAAATTTTCGGATGAATTAAATACTCAAATAATGCGTTTCTGAAATTCCGGAATGGGTGAATAGATTTTAGTGAGGCCTCTCTTTTCCTTGACTGTACGATTGGATTTGAAATCCTGTCTTCTATTCAAAGCGAATGCATACTTGGAAAACATATCCGAATACTCGGACGAAAATCAGCTTTTTCCAAAATATTTCCAAGTATTTAGATCATAAATACTTTCTGCACATTTTTTAATAGCCGCAAATTTGTATGTAGTTACACAAAACTGGCCTCCCATTCAGAAAATCGAATATGCAAGCTCTATTAACAAACCGAATATTCCATAACCCAAATGATTCAAATTTCTGAATGAATCGAAGGTGTGGAAAAGCGAAAATCGCAATTTTCTTCTGAAACGAACATTTGAAAAAATCAGAAATTGGATTTTCCGGTTGAATCGAATATTCAAAAACTCAAATCTACTAACTATTTGAATTTATATCACTCAGGCTCCTTGAATCGGGTTCAGAAGTGCGTCGGCACGCTGCTTGAGCATCTTTCATAGTCCTGGCCGCAAGCGCGGCACGCGCGGTGGGCTATGAAACTTTTCACCGCTCGGGACGCGCTTGTCGCCCATCCAGGGGCGGCATGCATGAAAACACCGTGAAAGTAAGGGTAAACGTTCGCGCGTGTGTGCAAAGGTGAGCGGCGAGCGCGTAGACTCATACAAAGAGCCAAGAGCGCCTCCATCGTGGCGCCGTCCGAACCGCCATGGCGGTTTTACCACTTTTATCATTACACGGTGCTCAGTTCAAGTCTACTGCAACATAAACAACTCTACCGTTATCCTACGCTACCGTGTGCGCAAATGCAGGCTAAGAATTTTCGTGCATGTCACAATCTTTCTCAACTTTACTCCGCACAGTCATTTCGGTAGTGCCGGGCATTTCATAGTTGCTTCCCGTCTTTTTTATTCTTACAGCGTATCGCGCGGTTGAAAGTTTCATAGTCCACCGCTCGTCCCGAGCGGCACGTGCATTTCGCGCTCGAGGTGAGGGCTATGAAAGATACCCTACTTACGGAGAGTAGATCAGCAGGTTTTCCCTTATTTGTACCATCTGTGGAAAAGCGTCATTCTGATCGTTCAGGGCGCGTGCAGCGCGCGCGATGCTGGTACCTTGCTGTCTCTAAGCGGTGTTGCTCGCAGCGACGAAAAACACTGGGTGATTTAATATCGATTACATTCAGCGACGACGACGAACGACGCGGCGTGAAGGGCGACTAGGAGGCACCGATACGGCACGAAATCACTGCCAGCGAGCGGCAACCGCCGCCGCGACGATAATGTTTCGAAAAAAAATTTGTCGCCGCGTAAAGGCTGACGCTCGGCGTCCACTCGCCGGTCTCTGCTACTCTGCAGACCCCTTAAAGGCAGTGCTCGCGATAGAAATCGTTTTTCTGTTTTCCTTCCTATCCTGATAACCGACCCATGCTGATTCCAGTGATGTCTCTGAAATCGCAAAAGACCTTCTGGGGACGGAGTTACCGTCCCTTAAAAATTGAGCTAAGCAAACATGGTTTGAAACACGTTTCCTTTTCTAAAACCGTTGCAGCTCTGTTGACCCCGTTTTGGTTTTAAATAATTGTTTCTTGATAACGAAAGCGTCTCGGAAGCTCAAACTCTGATACTGTCCGACCCTCGTTGATAGCTACAATATAGACACAAAAAAGGGAAAGCAATTACCCGTGGGACGCTATTCAAGCCAGCGTGTCCCACCGGTGGGACACATTATACGGTGACGCAATATTGCACGCGGTCCGAACGTGCAGCCACCCAAAATTAGGCGTGGTCGCGAATGGGTTAAATCCATTCTTCCTCTCGGAGGAATCGTAGAAATTTTGAAAATTTTCGGTCAACACGGACTCTCCCGCTATACTCTATTCCAAATGAGTTGGCAAGTGGAGAGTCTAAAAAAGCAGCGCTCCCACTGCGTGTCTGACGTTTTTGGATAACGCTGAGACAGATGCTGCGTTCCAAAAACGTCAGAGACGCAGAGGGAGCCCTGCTTCTTTGGACTCTCCGCTTGCCAACTAGTTTGGGACAGAGTATACTAGGGAAATATTGCCGCGACCCTTCTGCTACTGCCCCGCGACTCCACCGCGATCCTAGACTGTCCTGCGACCCTTGACTCATCCGCAAGTCGTCAGCGACTTCTCCGTGAGCCAAACATCCGAGATTCTACCGCGACTACCCCGAAACTCTTCCGCCACCTTTCCGCGATTTCGCCAACGAAGAATCGTCTGCGGGTTAATATTTATCAGAGGATGATGGGTATTTTCTACTACTTCCAAATCAAATGGGTAATAAAATTTGTCGTACTTATCAAGAAAACCGAATCGCATCACAAAACATGAAAACTCTTCAGAGATGACGCTTGATACCTCTTCTACATACATTTCAAAGCTTTAAATGCATTGTTCGCGCTGCATACAGACCATCGCTTTTTGTGATTGACTCCTCGGTTGGGCTCGCCTGAAAACGCAGGAAGCTTGAATTGTCACCAACGCGTCAGTGTGATGGTATAGGAGGTGGAATGTACGAAACATCGTCAAAAGGGGCCGGCCCACACCATTAGTCATTCAAGAGAATCTAGCACGAAGGGCAGAAACGCTATCGCAAACACAGACGATTCAGAATTTTAAAAAATATCTCGGGGAATCCTGACATCCCAATCAAGGATGTGCTTGATAACGACTAACGACTAAAGGGTTTTTTTGGCGTTACGTCGAACGACTAACGTCCAGTAAACTGAAAATCGATTCGTAAGGAATCTCTAAATTCGTTGGAAAATTATTATTCACTCCTGTAACGCCCAAACCGCTGCGCGCTCGTCGTCGTTGAAGTGCGTTAACCGTGGGGCCTCTGACGATAAAAAAAAAGTTGGCGCTCGCTTAACGCGCTCCAACGACGACGTGCTCCCATATTCACTATTTCAACCAACACGGCTTCGCACACAGAGTAAGGTACGTTGCGGGAAGTGGTTATCTACGAGGAAGGGTGGGCCGAACAGCGCAGGTGTGGAGGGGGTCTGAGCTCCGCAGGGGCACCAAGTGGAACATTCTGATAGAGGGTATGCACTATTTATAATCATTTGTTACAAAGAATCCGATTGTAACGTCCAATTTACATGAAATGATCGCCGAAAATTTGACCAACTAATGTTTTGGGAGGCGGGTCTGAGAAAATCGCCAAAAATTTATTCCCGTAGGGGGTCTGAGTAAAATTGGTCTTGTCCCCACCTCGTGCCGTACTCTGACGCAAATGCAGTACTATATGGGCCTGCAAAGTTCAAGTCGCGGCGTGAAGGGCGACGAAGGGGCACCGCAGAGTGATTCAACGCCGCGACGGCCCTGCGGAACTGCCAACGAGCGGCAACCGACGTCGCGACGATAATGTTGGAAAACATTTTTGTCGCCGCGTCAAAGCTGAGGCTCGGCGACCACTCGGTGGTCGCTGCAAACCCTTTATGATCTCAACCATACGTCGCGCAGTCTTTCGCGGTTCTTGTGCGGCGTGGCGATTTCGTGGTAGGCCCTTTGAAACAATCCGACTCTTACCAAACCTAAATTCAGATTTTGCAGAAGACATTAGCAGATGTGGGCTGGACTACACATAATGGGGAAGGGGTCAAAGAAAAATTTTGTCTCTTAACAGGATTGCGCCCACCCAACGGTCTCAACGCCTCGGGTAATATTGGGGAACGTTTCGCACCCAATTAGGAATTTATGAAAATCCCCGTACCGTGCAAAATCATGGCTTGTATGCGAACTTTTTCTTCGACCCCCTAATTATGTGTAAATGTTCCCAAAGGTGATGTGGGGACAGGGTTACGAGTCAACGTTCACGAGGCCTTGTCGTTTCTACTCCACAAGAACTCAACTATAGCAGGCGTAATGAACTAAATTTGGAACTTAAGAACAATGATTTCTTGCTTTCAAAAGCGAAATTGGTCTGCTTCATACCGCGCACCGAACTCTGGCAGGGCGCATTCGAGCGGACTGCGGACGGCACAGTCCGGCCACAATGGGGGAACTTTCCACCCCCGTGAGCGATTAATTACGTGCGTACCAATCGGGACCACCATGAATGGGACAGGACGGACCAGGCGGGCTTATTACGGACACATCGGGAGATTTTTCCAACCTGAGTGAACAGTGTATTAAATTTGTATCAACCGGACCTAGGTATTTTTGAACCCATCAACGGCTCCTTGTCCCACCAGAGGAACACATTCCCTCCAGAACCAAGTTATTTGAGATAACAATGACTATTTGAACCTTTACGTGGTCTATTCACTGACATACCCACCACTCTACAGCAAAAATCCGTGGTCCGATGTTAGCTTCATGTTAACAACAAACTCTTTAGTTCCTAGCGAAATCTCCATGACACATGACGCGCGCGTCATTGCTCAATACGTCCCCCCACCGTCTCTCGCCGTCTCTTTCCCAGATCCACTATGGACCAAGAGAGTTTCGCTCATGAATATAGAATATCTCAACCTTCCTGTAAACACCACCTGCAGTGGAAATTGCCGCGATCGTGCCGCTTCTGCTCCTACGGGCACCGAGCCGGCACTAAAGCGGATCCGTAGTGGCAGCGCCGTAGCGGCTCTGCAATCGGTTGGTGCGGCTTTACAAAAATAGGACTGACTGCGAGTAACTCCCAACCCGAAATTCAAGAATTATCAAATGTGGAAATAATACAAGCGCGCTCGTGCCGATCAAAACGGACGCAGGGCTATCGTAATCCTGCGCGCAAATTCAATAGCGTCAGCTACATGACTTAGGACATTGTCAAATATCTTACGGCAGCCAGTAATTTTTGTTCGCAAACTCCCGCCCAGCTAAAATTCAGCCGGGAGACGTGTTACCCCAGAAATGTTGAAAATTGTATTTTGTGCGGATTCATAAATTAGCACGCGGGCAGGGTTGAGCAGACCGTTGCGCCAATTTCGGCGGAGCTACGCCCCCCCCCCCTCTTGACCGAAATTATGAACAACTTTGAAAAATTCTTGCGATCCCCCCACCTTAGGCAAAAAATTACTCTAGTTTTCTGAGTAACAAACTTGGAAGATTTTCAAATTTCCTTTCAAAAATTTCAATTTCCCTTCTCTCAAAATTTTTACGATCCCCAAATTTTAATTTTTCACAAAAAAATCCAGGGGTCGTATTTGCCAACAACCCGCCGAGGGAAGTCGAAGGAAAGCAGAAAGGATGATATCGCGCGCGGCAAAAGGAGCAGATCAACTCATTTTACGCACTGCAAAAAAGATAAAAATTACATTGCGAAGCGGCCATTATCCAGCGAGCGATGCGAAAAAATCCGGCGGCCGCGAGGGAAGCCGAGGGAGGCGAGGGGTGGCCGTGGAGCGCGCGTCCTGTGTTGAATTCTCACCTCATCTTCTCTTCGACTCCGCGGGGGGCTATGACGAATACGACCCCAGAATTCATACGACCCCCCGATGCCCCGAGTCGCAATGCTGCTCAACGCTGCACGCGGGGTTGATTCTTGTTGTACACCTGTAAGGGGATAACTGTCAAAAAGTGTCCATGGTATTTCACCTAAGATACTTTTCTGCCGTTCTGACCACCCATTAAGAAGGATCATGAATCCTGTGAGAGAGAGAGAGATATCAGAAGGCCTTTTGCGGATGCTCCGAGAAAGTCAATATACAACGATGGACGGACTCCCAACTGGATCGTGTGCGTCTTTTACGTGCGGAGCACACCAAGTTCGTCAGGGATCACTTGAGTAGGATGACCGTCAATCCCATATTGGGGGTCGCACCACCCATAGTCAGCGACGCCGAGATGGCACTCGGTAGGCGGGCTACAAGTACCCTTGCCTCGTTACGCTGCGGTCATTCCCCTATGCTGATGTCATACTTGCATAAGATCGATCGCAGTAAGCCGGACGAGTGCCCGGACTGTGGTAGCCGTGGCCACACAACTGAACACCTATTTGATTGCCCAAAGAGGCCGACCACTCTGACAACAATGGATTTGTGGACGCATCCGGTTTCAGTCGCCCGTTTCTTGAACCTTTGACAAAAACCTTCCTGCGGCTGCAAAGAAGAAGAAGAAGAAAGAAAAAAAGATGTCTTCTCACTGAGATTTGACGATTGTATGAATGAAATCATCCTTTTGTGAGCAAGAGTTCCATAACTTTTGAAAAATCTCTCTGTTGCGCGGATAATTTTTCGACCTTCTGCGACTCGTGTCGATTTCTTTATCGCGACCGAGTCATACTTCTTCACAATTGCGATGAAACATAGCTCTACAATCAACTGTTATCTCCACGTGACCGTTTGCGAACCAGGCTAATGGTGAAAAAGGAGATTACTACAAAAATGGGGCGGTCGCCGTAAGATATGCGACAAAGTCCGCAGCCATGCAAACGTCGCTATTTGATTTTACACACAGGATTACGGTAGCCCTGCGTCCATCATGATCGGTACGAGCGTGCCTGTGAAAGTAATTGTGCATTTCGGTAGACTTTCATAGAACAGAAACGCCGCGAGCCACAGTAAGGAAACACCAGGTTTGACACCTAATCGTAAAACTGCCTTGTTCAGCTTGAACTTGGAATCAAATTTCAGATTTTTTCAAACAGCATTATTCTTTAAACTCGTACCTGAATTCGGAAAACCCGTTTCGGATGTGCGGTGCTGGCTCGAGCAGCCGGCTGTGGACCAATCAAATCCCGACGTCGAGCTGTTGTTATTGACGCAATTTTCCATCCTTGTGATTTAGCACACTGGAAATTGGTGATAGAGTTCAGGTCGAATTGAAGGCAATAGAAGAACAACAACATATTTGACGCAGAATAGCGGACGCTACCACAGAGAATAGTCAGACACAAGCGGAAATAGGTTCGGATTGTATTGACTGATTGATCATTATATGGAAATCAGGGAAGAGGGAGGTGATTTTCCTTTTCTCTCTATCGGGAAATCGTTTGTGAGCAAACCCATTATCTGAGAAGACGGCTACAGACCAAATCAATTCACGAAATCGCGAGCACTGCTGTTAAATATCAAGCATGATTTTCTTGAGGGAATAGCGGAACGTTCTAAGAAACTCTCGTCAGGCATATGATCAATGCTGCAGCTCTTATTGACGAAATAATATCCACCGAAATTCAAGCACAACCAAAACAAATGGGCGGCGGCCAGGTGGTACGCCGCGTGCGGCCGGGAGCACGCGTTGCGTGTCGCGTCACGGCGTACCAGCAAGCGTTTATTGAGTCATTTCCCTTCAACGAGATGTTTGGAAACACTCATATGATAGGTTCAGTGTAAGAACTTAACATAAATGAGGTTCATAGAAGCGAGTGTCTATCGGTAACTTAAAATGGCTTCTTTTGCGCCTGATTTCTGTGAATATGGTAAGTTCTAATAGAGATCATGACGAGTGCCATATTTCTGGGCTATTATTAATGAAATGCGATGTTCTGGCATCCAAAGACCGTTCTTAAACTGGAATGCAGTCATTTTGTTTGTGTTGACTCCACGGTGCATCGATGAATCGAAGGTGGTACGCCGCGACGCAACACGCGTCGCTTGTCCTCGCCGCGCGCGGCGTACCACCCTTCCCGCCTCAAAACAAATACTTCTGAAAATGTTCAAGAAATCCGAACACCCCAAAAAATCTTTTGCATCCCAAGCTATTTTGGCATTATGATGGGTTTTCACCACTATTGTGTATTATTCTTACCCTAAAGTTCAAGCTGGAAGATCTTCTCAAAAACACTTTTGAGGGAATCGGTAATAATTACAGCAAAATGAAGAGGACCAGTGCGGCGAAGCGCCCTTGGCACAGAAAAACGAGAGCCGCGACACAACTTTTGAAAACCGGAAATTTCAAAAACTTGAAAAAAGTTGAAATTTTCGAATGAATCGAAAATCGAGTACTCGAATATTCAAATTATTCGTCTTTGATATTACAAGAAAAAATATTATATTCGGCCGCAAGCCTATGGGAACTAATATAAGAAGCGCTGAAACCGCATGTCAGATTTAAATGTGTAAATCGAAAGCAATCAAATATGACGGGAAGCAGAAACTATAAGACAGATGGAGAAGTTTCTTTGAATTCTTGATGAAATGTTCAGTGAGATTACGCACTGATGAAAATGCATTCGCAGAACAAATACCTAGACAATTGTCAGACAGACAATGAGTCCACACACAGACAAGCAGGAAAAAGAGAGGTCATCCTACAAGTCAAGGACAATGTGGCCAATTAGAATGAAATATGCATTTCTACAACGACTTTCCAACTTCGAGTTCATTTTTATCCGTAGTTGTAGGATTTTTGAAAGGAGGCAGGCGTTTTGCTCTATTTCCCCTTAAGGGGAAATAGAGGAAAACGCCTGCACTCCTTTCAAAGAATTGTAATTGCTGGTCGAGGGCTTACGTGACATCAGCCAGGTAGTTATGAAGGTACTTATAAAAAAAAGTTTCAAATCCAACTAAAAATTTCTCCATAGGGGTGATTTAGGGTGCTGATCACTGATTTGGTGTTCATTTATGGATTTTCGAATTTCCTCAACATGATTTGTTACCGTCGGGGAAAATTTTGAGGACCAAACACAAGTTTTAGCGAATTCCGAAATATTAGGTTTGATTTGTATGAAAACCAGGGCTGTGGGCGTTTGTCTAGGATTTTGAAAACGAATTTGACGGGCGAATATAAGATAAGATAAGACGAACATCAACCAGAAAAGTGACGGAGAAAACCATCAAACGCATGACAAATGACGCGGATCGATAAATCGACCCGCCAAAACGTGCAGGCGCCAGTTCAAACGAATTCATGCACGTTCAGGAGGACAGTCGTTTCAGGACCAGCGATATTCCTCAGAGTCGGACCCTTTAACGGCTTCAAGCCTTCATTGAGTGGGTAACCGCAGAAAATGAAACAACATGTCGCGGGGGGGGGGGGCGTTGTGATACTGCAACTGACCACGCCCGTTTTTTCGTGGCGCAAACACTCCTGATTTCGAAAGGGGGGGGGGGAGACAAGGAAGAAGCTCAAATTGCGCGGCTGCACAATAAAATGGGCGTGGCAAAGTGCATCGCACCACAGCCCCCCCCCCGGCGATAGCACAAAGTTACATGTGATTTAGAAGGCCTGGAACCGTATACTTGCGACATAAATCGCCTAATGTTCTCCATTATTTAAGTGGAGTCTATTTCCGTTTATCGCGTGCGTATGCTGTGCCTCCTTTTCTCCCACACTTTCTCGCTGCCTCTGCCCTCGCAGCGCACGCGCACGCGAAGGAGCAGAGTTTAAGTAGGCTACGAATTAGAGAATCGCGCTAGAAACTGCCCGCTAAAGCGAAATGGTTTGCTCGTGTTTGAATGAGCGCGTGAATACGCGCACATGCGCGTGCACGTGCATGAGCAACCGTGCTAGCGTGTGTGTGCGCGTAAACGTGAAAGCCTAATAGCGCGACGATGTGCTTGTGTTTGCGCACGCGTGTGTGCCTGTGGATTGGGACGCGTATATTAACACAGGCGCACATGCGTGTGCATGTATGCGCGCGCAAAGAACTGCGCGCTAAAGCGCAATGGTTTACCTGTGTTTGATTGAGCGTGTGAGTACGCGCACATGCGCGTGTATATGTATGAGCAACCGTGCTAGCGTGTGTGCGCGCGCAAACGTGTACGCGTAGTAGCGCGATGAAGTGCTTGTGTTTGCGCACGCGTGTGTGCCAGTTATTAGGCGCACGCGTGGGCGCAAATATATATACACATGCGTGCATGTGCGTGCATGAATGAGAGCGCAACTGTGTAGGTGCGGGAGCGCACGGATTTGCTCATGTTAATGTGCGCGTGCGACTACGCGCACATGCCCGTGAACAACTGTGCTCGCATGTGTGCGCGCTAGCATCTAAGCGCAAAAGCGCAAGGGTTTGCTCGGGTTTGTGTGTGCGTGTAAATACGCGCACATGCGCGCTAACAATTGTACAATCGCGCAAGCATCTAAGCGTAAAAGCGGAAGGGTTTGCTCGAGTTAGAGTGAGCGTGTAAATACGCGCACATGCGCTAGAACAGTTGTGCTCGCGTGTGTGCGCGCAAGCATCAACGCGCAAAAGCGCAAGAGCTTGCTCGGGTTTGAGTGAGCGTGTAAATACGCGCACATGCGCGTGAACATTTGTCAATCGCGAAAGCATCTACGTGTAAAAGCGCAAGGGTTTGCTCGAGTTTGAGTGAGCGTGTAAATACGCGCAGATGCGCGTGAACAATTGTACTCGCGTGTGTGCGCGCAAGCATCAACGCGCAAAAAAGCAAGGGTTTGCTCGGGTTTGAGTGAGCGTGTAAATACGCGCACATGCTCGTGAACAATTGTGCTCGCGTGTGTGCGCGCAAGCATCAACGCGCAAAAGCGCAAGGGTTTGCTCGGGTTTGAGTGAGCGTGTAAATACGCGCACATGCGCGTGAACATTTGTCAATCGCGAAAGCATCTACGTGTAAAAGCGCAAGGGTTTGCTCGAGTTCAGTGAGCGTGTAAATACGCGCACAAGCGCGTGAAGAATTGTGCTCGCGTGTGTGCGCGTAAGCATCAACGCGCAAAAGCGCAAGGGTTTGCTCGCGTACGAGTGAGCGTGTAAATACGCGCACATGCGCGTGAACATTTGTACAATCGCGAAAGCGTCTACGCGTAAAAGCCCAAGGATTTGCTCGAGTTTGCGTTAGCGTGTAAATACGCGCACATGCGCGTGAACAATTGTGCTCGCGTATGTGCGCGCAAGCATCAACGCGCAAAAGCGCAAGGGTTAGCTCGGGTTTCAGTGAGCGTGTAAATACGCGCACATGGGCGTGAACATTTGTACAATCGCGAAAGCATCTACGCGTAAAAGCCCAAGGGTTCGCTCGAGTTTGAGTGAGCGTGTAAATACGCGCATATGCGCGTGAAGAATTGTGCTCGCGTGTGTGCGCGTAAGCATCAACGCGCAAAAGCGCAAGGGTTTGCTCGCGATCGAGTGAGCGTGTAAATACGCGCACATGCGCGTGAACAATTTTACAATCGCGCAAGCATCTACGCGTAAAAGCGCAAGGGTTTGCTCGAGTTTGAGTTAGCGTGTAAATACGCGCACATGCGCGTGAACAATTGTACAATCGCGCAAGCATCTACGTGTAAAAGCGCAAGGGTTTGCTCGAGTTTGAGTGAGCGTGTAAATACGCGCACATGCGCGTGAACAATTGTGCTCGCGTGTGTGCGCGCAAGCATCAACGCGCAAAAGCGCAAGGGTTTGCTCGGGTTTGAGTGAGCGTGTAAATACGCGCACATGCGCGTGAACAATTGTACAATCGCGCAAGCATCTACGCGTAAAAGCGCAAGGGTTTGCTCGAGTTTGAGTTAGCGTGTAAATACGTGCACATGCGCGTGAACAATTGTGCTCGCGTGTGTGCGCGCAAGCATCAACGCGCAAAAGCGCAAGGGTTTGCTCGAGTTTGAGTTAGCGTGTAAATACGCGCACATGCGCGTGAACATTTGTCAATCGCGAAAGCATCTACGTGTAAAAGCGCAAGGGTTTGCTCGAGTTTGAGTGAGCGTGTAAATACGCGCACATGCGCGTGAACAATTGTACAATCGCGCAAGCATCTACGCGTAAATGCGCAAGGGTTAGCTCGAGTTTGAGTTAGCGTGTAAATACGCGCACATGCGCGTGAACAATTGTGCTCGCGTGTGGGCGCGCAAGCATCAACGCGCAAAAGCGCAAGAGTTTGCTCGGGTTTGAGTGAGCGTGTAAATACGCGCACATGCGCGTGAACAATTGTGCTCGCGTGTGTGCGCGCAAGCACCTACGCACAAAAGCGCAAGGGTTTGCTCGCGTTCGAGTGCGCGTGTAAATACGCGCTTAGGCGCGTGAACATTTGTGCTCGCGTGTGTGCGCGAGTAAACATTGACGCGTACTAACACGATGATGTGCTTGTGTTTCTGCATGCGTTTGGGTTTGGGTTTTTTCCATGAGCGCTCACAAGAGCCCCGCAAGCGCGCGTACCTGTATAAAATGCGCGGCCACTGTGTGCATGCGCGCAAGCGCATACACGTATTTTCGCAAACGTTCGTGAGTGTGGGCGCGGTGTGTGCATTTGTGTGAGTGTGCACCCAGCTGCGACACGTGACCGCGTATTGATTTCCGGTAGATATAGATGATTGGCGCTCCAGAGCGTGACCAGTCGTGCGAAGCATGAAGCTGGCCTTAGTGTGCCTGGATGCGCTCGTGCGATTGCTGGCAGGAGCGTATGTGCGTGCGTAAATGCGTTTTCAGCGTCGTTTGGGGCTTGCCAATGACAAAGTCGGGTTAAAAGGCGTTAATTCCTGGATCTGGCCGATTTCACAACTTTTCTGAAAGATTACGAGGAGTTTCTGGAGAATTACGGAGAAATCTTGTAGTAAATGTCCGATAATCTGACAGAATCGGCTCAATCCGAAGATTACGGGGGATTCTCCAGTAAGTTTTCCGTAAACTTTTGGTAATTGCCCGTTTACCAGTAATTACAGGGAAACTTCTGGTAAAGCTCTGGTACTTTTCGGACCTGAGTCCCACTACTCTAGACCCTGAAAAGAGTTTAGAGAGGAAAAGACGACAAGCACATTTGATCGCGAAAACTGCCTTTAGTCAATCATATAGTATCAGGCATAGAGTTATGGCTCTCGCTAATTACTTTGGTTTCGCACGGACAAAGTTGATAAAAAATCTCAAAATGAAGTAGAGTACAGGTAGGCAAACATGGACAATGGCAATCAGTAGCGATAAACACGGCATCAGAAACTTCTGGAAATTTTCCGAAATGTCGCGCGCCTTTGCATCGCTATAGGAGCGCATTATGGCTCACCTTGGATTCCTCAAAGTAGCAGAATTTCAACGAATCGTGACGCATTTCGGATACCCGGAATCTAATTTGTAATCCGAATCTTCGTGTAATTCGGTGAATCGAATTTTAGTTTGACTCGGATTTGTCGTTTTAGTGGTAATTCGGATTTCGTTTCGATTTTGATTGGGCGCTTTTTTTCGGTTATTCGAATTTCGGTTCGACTTGGATTTATTTCCAATCTTCGATGATTCGGGTTCTGTTCGATTCAGGCTCGGCTGTGTTTTTTGAAGATTCGTACTTTGAATCGCCAAAATTTTGAATCATTCGGACGGCTTTACTCAAATATCCGAAACGGTTAAAATGTATAGCAAGCGAATAATTTCAGATTTTGTTAATTGCTACAACGACGAATATCAATGCGCAGCCAGGTAGATACATTCCACTAGTTGGCTATGCTAGGAGTGTGGTATAAACTAAAAGATCTTCTCTACTTGCAGATCCTGGAACAGATGTCTAGTTGAAGCATCTCAATGAGGTGAACATGGCGCTTTATAGCCGAAAAATGGGTAGAAAAGAAAAATGGGCTGAAAAACGATGAAGGTAGCGCGCTGAAAAACGGGCTAGAATTAGAGTTTCTAGGGTTCAAAGAAGCCGTTCGTGCACACGTGCACAGCACCGCAAAAAAAAGATCGCAGTCTCATGCCGAGCAGTCAAAAATCATCGACATTTAAAGGAAGAAATAAATGCAAATTTACCTAATAAAAACAGTTGAGCCATGAAAGAAAGCACTCCAGTCAATGTTTTTGACTAGATGTGTACATAAATCCGAAGGTTCATTGATTGAAATTCATGTCCAAGCCAGCTGATGTTCTTGATATAAGAGGTCATCGATGCCGATTATGTGGAGTGGGCTCGTCCACCATCAAAAGACAAAAAAGTTCAGACTTCAATCTTGGCCCAAAACAGTGGGTTTTTCGCGATTTTTTCTCATAGCTCCCACTACTCTAGACCCTGAAAAGGGTTTAGAGAGGAAAAGACGACAAGCATATCTGATCGCGACCACCTTTGAAATTTCATGAACATTTTCTTTGTCTGATGACTGGTTCTCTGTTTAAACGAGAGCTAGGCGTTTTTTGATGTTTGAAGTCGTGAGAAGGCTTGTTCGAAAAATGTCTTCACAATGGCCACTCAAAACGCACGCCAAGCGCGTGGGCGGACAGTCCCATTCGGACACAAAACTTTCACAACATGAAACAAATTGCTGCCCGGTCTTCCAAAACCATCTCCGGAGAGTAATGCGAGTGGATCGTGATCGTTGACAACTTTGAACGCTGCTCGATTCTGCCTCACTCAAGCAGGGTTAGAATCAGACGTGGGCGGAGTTACGACTCTTTCACCTGGGCTCGAAACCCTGATGTGTCGCGGCACAAGCTCGGTGGAAGCTGCTCTCCACTGCTTCTTTTTCAGTGCTTTTGAAAATGCTCTCTGTATGACACGTCGCCGATTCCGATTGGTTTCAGGTCGATTCCCCTGTTCAAAAAACTTTCAGAAACGATTTTCGGGAAAATAAGTTATTTGCTAGAAAATGCGACTCAACTCATATCAATCAATTGGTAAAATCTTCAAAGAATTGGACACGTCTGGAAAACCTATCTATTCTTGCCCGCCTATGGCCCTTGTCATATTTGGCCAATCGGCTGTAGCCAGCTCGATGCCGGCGCAGGATCACTAGATGGGAGAGGCCTTCATAGTCCAGCGGTCGGCCGACTATGAATTTTCCCAAAATTGTCCAATGTCAAATTTCAAAGGCCCGAGTTTGACTTAGGAGTGAAAAGCGAGTTCGTGTGTCGAATTAACGATCTTCAGCAAGTTTACCGCGGCCAAAATCGTCGCGCAACCTCGCTCGGAGGAGTTTAGATTAAACCGCGGTATGGGGCTCTAGCCAAGCTGAGACTCCACCTAATCATTCCTTTTCAGATTCCAACTTCACCATGCATGAATCCGAAGGATGAGATTATCAACACTGTCTACGCCCTATGCATGAAGGTCGCAGTCTATGGTTCCGAGTGAAGAAAGTTCTCTTACAGAATGAAGCTCAGCTCAGCTGCCCTCTATTTGTTAGATATAATTTAATCGCATTCACTAAATATTTTCCATGCTTGGCATTAATAAATGTAACTTTTTCGACTGTCTTTGTGAAGGAAGCCGCGACGCAGCTGCCTGGCATTCATGGCACGCCTGCCATCGAAAGGTTATGACTATCGATCAAGCGGTGTCACGTTAGGTAGCTACGGAGCGCCATTCAAAAAAGGCGACATGGGACATTTATGATTTGTTTGGCTTTATGTATGGTTTCCGTTTTCAATCTAGTCTAACGCATGGACCAGGCGGCTGGCCGTTCGGGGTTGGCGGCCTCAATGGAGAATGCGGTTTCGATTCGCGCGCGATGATCTACCGCCGCAGCCTCGTCCATTCATCAGACTAGAATTATTGCGCGCACTCTATCTTTTTGAGAATACAAGAATGCCTATCGTTACCACAGCGTTCCCTGTATACACTGTTCCACTACATGAGGCGTGCACGTAGTAAGAAAACAAGCGAGGATTCATGGGGTAACCCTTTCTCCGAAACGTAGTTCACATGGTCCCGTAATGCGCTGAAGCAGCACACAACGGGTGACTGCTGCAAGCTTCATCGACTTCGGTTGCGCCCCAGTCAACTGCTAAGACTAGACGGACAGGAGTGACTACATCGCACAGGGTCATGCGGTGCGAAAGCGTTTTTTTACGATGCACGATCTAATCCGTCCAACATATGTGTGCAAATCGTCAATTTCTTGCAAAGGTTGACGCCGGAACCATACTTTCCCCGGCCGCAGCCATGCATATCATGAGCATCGATATATGACGAAAACTGCGTCGCGCTACTCTTCGCAGAAAGTATAGTCCTGGCCTAATGTGTGACGCAGCTAAGCCACACGCATGGAAACGCGATATGGATCAGGTGCTATACCTGCCAACTAGCTGTGTCACAGCTTGCGCGGTGAAGGAGATTCAGTGGTGCTTGCTTGCGTACCTTTTGAAAAAGTTTCTTTGAATATTTCGATGCGCTACAGATATCGAGGAAGTAATCACGAAGCAGGTGGCTGCGTACACCTCAGCAGCCTGCGCTGCGCCGGGTGCCCCCACGAGAAATGTGGCGATTGTTCGGCGACAGGCGCGTGGGCTTTGATAGCCAGTGTAAGCAGAACTACTATTCGCGAATAGACATTAGTTCTTCTATTGAAAAAAATGATTGATCATTTGAAAATCAAAAAGCATAGTGTTGCATAACAAACAATACATTGTAAAGGAAAACAAACGACTAAGAAAATAACATGGGCTGGGAGCTTCATCATTTTGCACCGTTCTTCTTTGACGAGTAGATCTATGTACGATACTTCTATCGCACCATTATAAAATGAAGCTAAGCACGAGAAATATCGATCGCTAAGTGAGGGCAGATTCCCACAGATGCGATAGCATTTACAACGACATCAGTCAAAAACCGGATTGCGTAACCCCACATTACAAAGGCATGAATCTAACAATAAAAAAACTTGTTGACGTGGAAGCATATTCACACGTTGTTAATGAATACAACAAAAAAAGCAACTCAAAGTAAAACAGCTATGATTACTGAAGAAATCGCGAAAATTTGGTTGAGCCTATGATGAGAGTGACTAATGATCATAAGCTGGGAATCAATGTCTTGAACCTCTGAACAGACATGAGTGACAAATCATCGATTCGGCTCAGAAGAAGGTTGAACTCCCAAAGGTTTCCGTAGATGAGAAAATTCGAACTCGTCTGAGACTTTGCCACTGGAAGGTAGAGCCTCAATTCTCCACTTCTATTTCTTGTCAACGGAACTCCAAAGAGCTCGATGGGGTTTATATGATGTTTCCTAGTGAGAACTTTGAACATCATCGTGAGATCGGCTTTTCCCCTTCTGGTAGAAAGAGATGCTAATCCTGATTAGGTCTGACAGAACCATTAGGGAGTTCGAAATTGTCTAGGCTATAACCTCTCATCATCAAGTTCTGTGTAAAGTTGTTTTGTGTGCCCTCTCGAAGATCAATGTCTTTCTTTTTGTAAGGATTGAAAGCAGAATTACCACATTCAGCGTCTGACATGTTTTATGCATTTAATAACACCTGAAAATCTTTGGATTTCAAAATTTCGAAAATATTATAGATGCGGTAATTGGCTGTGTTATGGACATGTAATGTGAAGCGAGGTTCAATTTGCTGTTGATGAGAAAACCTAGGTCCCGAACGTTGCAAACGTTGTTTAAGGTGGTTCCCTTTAGCTTGTGAGTATGACATACAATTTGACTTTGGGCTCCAATGACGAGGCAACTTGACTTCTCTACCGCCAGAGGGAGTTCTCATTTTTCCGACCACAAGTCGACTTGATCTACGGCTCCCTGAACAGCTGAGGAGTTATAAGGATTTGTAACTTCCTTGTAGATCTTAATGTCGTCTGTATACATCTGGCAACTGATGCCAAATCGATAAATTTCTTGGGGTATATCAAAAGTGCACAAGATAAATAAAATTGGGACAGTACACCTCCCTGAGGCACACCACTATATGTTGAGAAGACATCCGAGTAATTATTTTCAACCCTGACTTGGTACGTTCTTCCTGAAAGGAAATCACGATTCCATTTGATAATCATAGGGTGTCCCCCAGCATTTCGTAGTTTAATGAGGAGCTTAGTTATAGGAATTTTATCAAAGGCATTCGAGAAGTCAAAATTTACTACATCAGTTCGCTTTTGTTCTCCAGGAATTTAGTCCAGCTGTTAAGTGAGGTTAGCCTTGCGGTTTCCACTGATCTGCCTGCAAGATATCCAAACTGACTTGGTGATATCATTTCTTTGTCCTCAGTGGGTTTTGTAATACGTTTTTGACGATCTTTTCGAAAGTTCTCGCGAAAACAGAAGTGATTGAAACTGGCCTATAATTTTTAGGGTCGCTAAATGACGGTTTTTTAGGAATCGGGGTCACAAATGCGTGTTTCCATCGTAAGGGTACGTCTGCTTTCATGTAACTCATGTTGAAAATGTGTTCAAGAGGACATGGAAAGCAGTCGATGATATTCTTGATGGACTCGATTTTTATTAAATCTGGGGACGTTGAGGAAGACTTTGGCCACTTAGACGAAATTTCAGAAATCTCCTCCTTGTGAAACCATAATGAGTTAAACATTCCAGGAAAGGGAGCCATGGGGGTCTCCTCAGAAACTAGGGTGCTAGCTTGGTGTGAATTATCAAAAACTTTTTGGATTTCGTTGGCTAGCAGGTTAGCTTTCTCGTCAGGCCTCCAGACATAATTCCCATTATTGTCGCATAAAATTGGTATCAGATTGTTATTGCCACTGCGAAAATTCATGCACTTGTAAAATGAAGTTCTGTCATTGGCTTCAAAGACCTTTTTCTCACAATGCAGGTTGTCAACCCTACTATTCTGAGCATGGTAGTTCCTCTAATAATAGGAATTCCCGGTTCTACACGCTACATTCCATAAATGGGAATGACGATCGTTCATTCTTTTGAGGTAGTCGGGTACCCGACATCATACGTATGTGAGGTTAATTTCATCCAACTTTTTTTCAAGGGGACGAATAATTCTATAGAATGGTGGAGAAGGGCAACAAATGTTTCATACATGCTATCTACACTCTCAGGCCGAAAAAAGTCTACTGAAAATCCAGTCATTTACCAGAGATTTACCACAAAAATCTACTAGAATCGGGCGGTAATTTAGTGGTAAATTTCTGGTAATCCACTAGATTTTTCTGGTAATCTAGTGGAATTTTCTGGTAATCCAGTAGAATTTTGTAGTAGTCTAGTAGAATTTACTGGTAGTCTACTGAAACTATTTTTCGAGGAAAAGCAGCTGATTTTCCTTACATTGTAGCGATATACCATTGCGGCTCATCACTCTATACAGCACATGATCTTTATTAGTGATTTTTTCCACATCGTGCTGTGTATTTACCCCTTTCAGGGCAATGCACCGATTTGTGCGATTAGAGCGCATTTGTAGTTTTGAGTGCTTTTAGAGTTGCAGATTACATGGTCGTGCTGTCGCGTTTGTCACCTTGTGATTACGACATCGCGACGATGCAATCTGCAACTCTAAAAGCACTCAAAACTACAAGAGCGCTCTAATCGCACAAATGCATTGCCCTGAAACGGACAAATACAAAGCACGATGTGGAAAAAACCACTAATAAAGATCATGTGCTGTATAGAGTGATGAGCCGCAATGGTGTATCGCTACAATATAAGAAAAATCGGCTGCTTTACCACAAAAATTGCCACTATGAATTGCAAGAAAGCCCCTTCCCTAATTCAAAGCAGACATAAACGATACCCATGGTCAAGCGCGGTTTTGTAACTTCTCAACGGGTGGTAAAGAGGGTCCTCAAGAATTTTGGCCCAAAAAATATCACAAGTGGGAATCGTAAGAACTCCGATCCTAAAACCAAAGTTTAGGGTTCGGACTGTAATGTTTCCGCTACTTCAGGCAATGAAGGGTATGAAGGGTAGCGGATCGTAGCTCCACTAAGGCCCTACACAATGGCACTCTTGACCAGACAACACACTCATTTGACCGCCTCCAATTTTTTCCCCGGTTCGGGCGGCTATTAGAGGTTTCATGTTACTAAAGTTCGAGCTGCGCTTTTCTTACATCCTAAGCACTATTTCACCATTTTATCAATAAGCGGATCGTCTGAATTTCTACTCTTCCACTATTGGGACACAAAACTTTCATTACTATTATACAGGCAATAACATTTACTGAACATCCACAGGAGATCAAAAATAATAAGATAGCAGACATGACAAACATACCATCAGTTCTTACAAAATAAGCAAAGGAGTGAGAGGCATAACTGCGGGTGCCACGGCGCGTAGCGGTAGGTGGGTTTGAAGGGCACATTTCAACCTTAGGGGTAAAATATGGTCTTATGGTCCGCCTAGCGTGTGTAGCAATCCTGCCAATCGGGAGACCTAAATTCGCTCACGTAAGTGAGAAACTACAGGGAAAAATTGTAGCCCACACTAACCCCAAAAGCCTGACCGCGCACACCGCCCCGAAAAGAAAACGAAGAACTCTGCTAATGTAAATTTTGTAATTTAGCATCGCTACACAAACCAGTTCTTCCATTTTCCCTCGTCGGGTCTGAACGCTCGATAATGCTTTTGGGGTAGTGGGGGAAGGGGAGACGTTTAGATCTCGCGCTTGGAATGGTTGTTCTACATGGTAGGCGGGCTCAATATCAAGTTTCACCCCTACATTTGGACTGTGCCTTCGAAATTTAACTACGCAATCATAATAAACTCAAACAAAAACGAAAAATTAGTCGGCGAGGGAAGAATTCGCTTATGATATGCCCTAAAGTTAGCACACACGCTCGAAAAGGTTGTTGAGATATTTACGTTACTAAAGTCGTATGGCCCCTAGTGAAAGGCTCGCGGCGTTGGAAGCGACATAAACCAGTCAAAACTACTAAATTAGAGCAATGAGATTCGGAAAAATTCGACAACCCCGCCCACGAGCTTCGTACAGCCCCGCCCCCAATACAAACTCGTCACGATTGATCGTTCAAATACGGCTACTTTGCCTGATTTTTGATGTTTCCAACGAGGTGAGCGTTCTAGTAAAGGCTGTAAGAGTCTAGCGGCTTAGCTATTTCAACCGTTTTGTCGGTAATACCAACTGTTTCAACCGCGCGCAATGTAACTCTCGTCCAATTTAACGTGATAACAAATATAATCCTTATTCCTCTATTTGCATAGTTTCCGTTGATTTTTTTCGTTAGTTCCTCTTACTACCAGTTTCAAGCGTTCGATTTATATCATAAAATGGATATGATTTCCGAGCGTGTCTACTGCCTTTGAACACGCTCCGCGACCACCCGCGTTTACCCCCGCCAGCTTCTGTCTTCACTCATTTTTCGGAGATAGGTAGTGCCGTTTCTTCCGTCAAACTCAGGCCAACAGAACAGTTGGTCCAACCCTGAAAATAATTTTTTGTTGAGTTCTTCTCTGCTCTGTGGCCGAGGAAGGCAACAGCGCCCAGAAACATCTCCAAAGGCAATGAGCAGTTTAGAAAACGTTTAAATTACATATTTCTGCATCGTGCCATATTCGTTCTCGAGAAAAAGTTGAGCTCACGCTGTGGTGAGCACAGGGGGGGCTGCAGCTCAGGCTCAGACGTACGGTGTGGAGAGCAGAAAGGAGGAAGGGGCAGCCTTGGGCGCCGGGCAAGGGGTCCGTCATCATGCAAAAAATTCCTCCTACAGTACCGAGCAGAATTTTTCTTTTGCGGAAACGGCATTTTTTCGCCCTTTAATGGTCTCATAGCCATATTTTGTTTCAGAGTGGTCCGATTTCCATGTTAATGTCAGTTTTGGACTGCTTTCAACGAGTACCATACAACAGTGATACGAAATAACTAAGCCACTACCAGAAATCTGTCGGTATCCCAGTGGGAGTGCGCAGAACAAAGTAAAAAGTATGCGGAAATAAAATTGGAGTGCGCGTGCGCACATGCTCGGGAAAGCTGCAATTAAGTTTGAATGTTCAATACAAGGGTCAAATGCACGCCTCCACGCGGAAGGTACGCAAGAAACCGACAAGGCTGTCGTGCGATTATGAATCTTGGCTCAAATCTGTTTGAAGGGGGCTAAGCAACATTCAATTCTAGAAATTAAAGTTGCCTCTGATATGGGTTTTCCGATAGCGTTATCAATCACTATCTATTTTGAAAATCTGGGGTGGTAGTAAACTAGCCAGAACTGAGAGTTAAGAACTTTGATCATCTCACGATAATGATGAGATAATGGAGACTGAAACATCAGTGTAACTTTAAGTCGGACTGGGAACCGCCACATAGGTACATGTTTGTTCGCAAAACTAGTTCTCTCGGATGCGAACCCGCGAGCTCTGGTCCGTCAACAGCGATACATCGCTTTGCACCAAACCGTGCTGATAATGGCGGTTCAGAGATGATTGACGTCTCGAACTTTTCTACATGCATGTGAAAACGTGTAAGTTTGCGGATTCGAACCTCTGACCACGCTGATAGCATCAGCGCGACATTGCGCTACACCACCGAGCCACTTACAGAGCGGCTGCTGATATGCTCTCCTACCTTCTTTAACCGTGCTTTAAGCGCATTAACACCTGTGAGGGAAGCAGTAGCTTTAACAATGACGAGAGTGGAAATCAGTTTTGCTTAGCGCACACTCTTCCTCTTCTCGTGTTCACGATATACTTGTCATCCGGAAGATAATTCTTTGGATAATGGATCGATTCCGATAGTGCCGATTGTAAATTTTCCGGATATCGGTTCGATTCAGATAATGCGCTTTTTCAATTTTCCGGATAATGAATCGATTCAGAGATCGACTCAAGGCAAGCCTATGAAAAACATCCGTAATTGAGCAAATAGTAGTACTTCATTGCACTTACAGCATGTTCACATACAAACTTCAATCTTCATGTATGCATATTAATAAAAGGCACATTAATATCCATACGCAGGTTTTTCAGGAAAACTAGCAAGTAAAAAGTCTGCAAAGCAACTATACAGAAAAACTTCTACGCAAAAAAACTAGCCACTTGCTCATCTCACTTGACCACGTCCATTTTTCGGCGCCGCAACGACTCAAGCCTAGTTTTGACTGCATCGCTGCTGTTTTTCATCGCAGCGATTTCACACCCGCTGCTGCAGCGATGTAGCAGCGGCAGCGATTCTGTTCATAGTGCATAGCCTCACGGATGATCGAAGAAATTCAATCAATCAGTGGAATTAATGGCTGGTAATTATCAATAGCACGTCTCGACCCGTAAACACTGACCTTGTCATATGAAAGGGTCAGACGTTCACTAAACGAAACGTGTCATCTGTTGGCAATCGCTCCATCGCTGCCATTTTGGCCGCGATGGAGCCGATGGTCAGCGACCATTGAGAATCGCTCTTCAAGCAGCGATGCAGTAAAACATAGGATTTCGTCGCCGCGACCCAGCGATGTAGGACGTTTGCCACGAAGACGATCATAATTGGTGTGGCTTTCCATTACGCGCGATGAAAAATAACAGTTGTCCTCGCGTGGCCGCAGCGACCACCTGCAGTCAAAACTAGGCTTCATCCGATTTCAGAAGGAGGAGGAAAATCCTGGGTTGATGTACTGAATAGAAGGCTGTACGGAAAAATGGGCGTGGCCTAGTGCATTTTTATCTGGTTTTATCCATAAATTATTCGATTTTATCCGAAATTTTACCCGAATTTTATCCGAATTTATCCGAATTTTCGACCCTTCGGATAATGGTTCGATTCAGATAATGCCGATTTTAAACTTCCCGGATATTGTTCCGATTCAGATAATGCGTTTTTTTTTCGAATTTTCGGATATCGGACTATCCGAATCTCGGATATCCGGTCGAATATCCGAAAAGGAGTGATTCGGATACTAAGTATAGTTTACACTGTGTTTAGCATACATTTAATGAAAGTCACACTTTCTTGTCAAATATTATATTCACGCTTTCATTGACCGGTCCGTTCAGCTGATAGATTTTTCTCTGTTTGTTCTTGCTTTGTCCAGCTTTCATGTTCTGCGTTCTCCGCCTTCCTTGGTGATGTCTTCAGATCTAAGGACAGCTACGATATGAGGTAGAAGTGGCCGAAAAAATTCTCCGAAAGAATAGATTTTCCAGAATTTATGAAAAGCAGAATTTTGAAGTTTCTATTGTGGAAGTTCGATTTGTTTTTTTGTCTGCGTTCACTACAACTTTACTATTAACTTTTGTCTTTGCCTTTGTAACATTTGTTTTCTCAGACTGTAAAAGGAAAAAGGACAGAGAAAACACACAGTCTGTCGTTTTCGCTTCGCAGTAACCACATTTTACGGAATTTGAAAATTGTTTCGGGAAGAATTTCATTTAAAAAGTAGTCTGTAAGAATAAAACCTCACTCTCAAGGTGAACATGAATAATAGACATTCCGCAAACAAGAATTCTGGTACTTTCTGCTCTTTGTGGTTGCTAGCATCAACTATACACACAAGGAGAGTAAATACTAGACATGGGACCGAGCCGAGTAATTGAACGAATAATATTCTATGTAAAATTCTTTCGGATAGATGTATGAACACGGAAAATTGTCCTGCATTGGTTTCAGATTAATATTAGGGAAATTCTCACGAAAATTGGAAAAAAAATTGAAAAAAAATCGAATAGCCCAGTATTAGTGCTCGGCAAACTTTCGACTGCGGGATATTCGTATTCCATACACTTGAGTTGGCCGAATGTTCAAAAATCGAATATCACGGCTCTACAATTGAATTAAATTTATCAGCGAGAGGGAGAAATGTGTGTTTTTTCTCAAACCTACCTAAGAAAACAGAAGGTACAGGGTCACGATAAAAGACACAAGCAAACTTTTGATAAACAAAGACGAAACAAAAAGACACAAACCCAAAATCGAAAAAATATAAACTTTAAAATCCGCCTTCCAGCGCATTCTGGAACAGCTGTTAGTTTGAGAGGACAGTTTTAATTAAATTTGCAATGTTCTTTCAGACCAAAAATAAACATGTAACAAGAGAATCGTGCACGCAAAACACGACAGCTAGGCAAAAAAAAACAATCTTGGGCCAAACAGTCAGCTGGATTTGTCTTCGTTGATCAATCAGCGAATGGGAATACTGGACTATTGATCGCGTCATCACTAGCCATGACGAATTTTGCGCCAGCCGTTGGGGAGTTGACGTGTATTCGGACAGTTCTTGGCCCAATCACGGCTTCATTGATGATGGATGATGAACCCGGAGTTGGTGGGTTAGGCTAAAAAGTCCTCTCGAGGACTTTTCACCCTAACCCGCCATCGCCGTCTAGCGCACTCCTCAATAGGCGCAGTGCCTCACCGTTGGCCTGTGGAGAGCGCCGATTAATTAGCGAACACCAATGTTCGCGGTTGAGAGTTTCGAGGGAGGTAAGAAGGTAGTTAAAGCGTAGTAACTTTGAAGTTTAACTCTAAGATTTTCATAGTAGCTTTATTTCGGCCCTAGATTTTAGTACACCGATGTTAGTCAATACTAATAACCTCTCAGTTAACATTGATGTTAAAAGTCTTGGGTAACATCGTAGTTTGGCAGGTTTACTACCACCCCTGTAGAATCCACCCCTGAAGAGCCTTTACATACATATCGTATCAAACCTATCAAAGACCAGCCGCATCGCTTCATTTCTTAGAACAGACCCACCGATTCTCCGCCCCTCCCGCTCTGCCATCGCGATGTCTCTGGATCTCATACTTCACTGCCGGAGCGGGAGATCGAAATTTCATTCATACTCACCTCTTGGTCCGAACGGGCCGCTCTGGCAGAGCGAGAGGTTGGAAGTATGAATAGCCCAATAGTAAGATTGCAGCTGAAGAACAGCTGTGTCTGCGGAAGCCGTCATGAAATTCTTCTTGTGGTGGGTATACGGTAGTTTGGGCTAAGTATTAAATTTCAGTCGAATTTTCTATCCTACGATATATATATATATATATATATTGGTAAATTTGTGTGTGCGTGTGTGTGTATGTATGTATGTATGTGTGCGTTTCTCTGTGTGTTTGTTTGACCGCTTATTCGGCTTGACTTTCAAGACGGGCGACCTAACGAGTACGGGCTCAAGAGCGCGCAGAACGCCGTAGAAAGTGTGCGGGACCCAAGTGGGAGTGCGCAGGACGCCGTAGAAAGTGTGCGGGACCCAAGCGGAAGTGCGTAGGACGCCGTAGAAAGTGTGCGGGACCCAAGGTAGAGTGCACCGGACGCCGTAGAAAGTGTGCGGAACCCAAGTGGGAGTGCGCAGGACGCCGAAGAAAGTGTGCGGGACCCAAGTGGAAGTGCGTAGGACGCCGCAGAAAGTGTGCGGGACCTAAGTGGGAGTGCGCAAGACGCCGAGGAAAGTGTGCGGGACCCAAGTGGGAGTGCGCAGGACGCCGTAGGGAGTATGCGGGATCCAAGTGGAAGTGCGCCAAACGCCGTAGAAAGTGTGCGGGACCCAAGGTAGAGTGCGCCGGACGCCATAGAAAAGAGTGTGGGACCCAAGGTAGAGTGCGCCGGACACCATAGAAAGTGTGCGGGACCCAAGTGGAAGTGAACAAGACGCCGTAGAAAGTGTGCGGGACCAAGGAAGAGGGCGCCGGACGCCAAAGAAAGTGGGCGGGACCCAAGTGGGAGTGCTCAGGACGCCATAGAAAATGTGTGGGACCCAAATTCGAGTGCGCCAGACGCCATAGGGAGTATGCGGGACCCAATTGGGAGTGCGCAGGACGCCGTAGAAAGTTTGCGGGACTCAAGTGGTGATGCGCAGGACGCCGCAGGAAGTGTGTGGGACCCAAATGCGAGTGCGCAAGACGCCGTAGGTGTGCGGGACCCAAGGTAGAGTGCGCCGGACCCCGTAGGAAGTGGGCGGGACAAAAGTGGAAGTGCGCAGGACGCCGTAGAAAATGTGTGGGATCCAAACCGGACGCCATAGAAAGTATGTGGGACCCAAATGCGAGTGCGCCGGGCGCCGAAAAAAGTGTGCGGCACCCAAGTGGAAGTGCGCCGGACGCCGTAGATAGTGTGCGGGACCCAAGGTAGAGTGCGCCGGACGCCGTAGAAAGGGGGCAGGACACAACTGGGAGTGCGCAGGACTCATAAAAAGTGTGCGAGACCCAAATGGGAGTGCGCAGGACGCCATAAAAAGTGTGCGGGACTCAAGTGGGAATGCGCAGGACGCCGCAGGAAGTGTGTGGGACCCTAATGCGAGTGCTCCGGGTTGTAGGAAGTGTGCGGAACCGAAGTGGGAGTGAGCCGGACGCCGTGTAAAGTGTGTGGGACCCAAGTGGGAGTGCGGGACGCCATTGAAAGTGTGTGGACTCAAGTGGGAATGCGGGGGTCGCCGTAGGAAGTGTGTGGAACCCAAATGCGAGTGCGCAGGACGCCGTAGAAGGTGTTCGGGACCCAAGGTAGAGTGCGCCGGACGCCGTAGGAAGTGGGCGGGACAAAAGTGGAAGTGCGCAGGACTCATAAAAAGTGTGCGAGACCCAAATGGGAGTGCGCAGGACGCCATAAAAAGTGTGCGGGACTCAAGTGGGAATGCGCAGGACGCCGCAGGAAGTGTGTGGGACCCTAATGCGAGTGCTCCGGGTCGTAGGAAGTGTGCGGAACCGAAGTGGGAGTGAGCCGGACGCCGTGTAAAGTGTGTGGGACCCAAGTGGGAGTGCGCGGGACGCCGTGTAAAGTGTGTGGGACCCAAGTGGGAGTGCGCGGGACGCCATAGAAAGTGTGCGGGACTCAAGTGGGAATGCGCGGGACGCCGTAGGAAGTGTGTTGAACCCACCTGCGAGTCCACAGGACGCCGAAGAAGGTGTGCGGGACCCAAGGTAGAGTGCCCCGACCGCCGTAGGAAGTGGGCGGGATAAAAGTGGAAGTGCGCAGCACGCCGTAGAAAATGTGTGGGAACCAAATGCGAGTGCGCCAAACGCCGAAGAAAGTGGGCGCGACCCAACTGGGAGTGATCAGGACGCCATAGAAAATGTGCGGGACCCAAGTAGGAGTGCGCAGAACGCCGTAAAAGTGTGCGTGACCCAAGGTAGAGTGCGCCGGACGCCATAGAAAGTATGTGGGACCCAAAGCGAGTGCGCCGGACGCCGAAGAAAGTGTGCGGCACCCAAGTGGAAGCGCGCCGGACGCCGTAGATAGTGTGCGGGACCCAAGGTAGAGTGCGCCGGAGGCCGTAGAAAGTGTGCGGGACACAACTGAGAGTGCGCAGGACTCATAAAAGTATGCGGGACCCGATTGGGAGTGCGCGGGACGCCGTAGAAAGTTTGCGGGACTCAAGTGGTGATGCGCAGGACGCCGCAGGAAGTGTGTGGGACCCAAATGCGAGTGCGCCGGACGTCGTAGGAAGTGTGCGGGACCGAAGTGGGGGTGAGCCGGACGCCGTGCAAAGTGTGTGGGACCCAAGTGGGAGTGCGCGGAACGCCGTGTAAAGTGTGTGGGACCCAAGTGGGAGTGCGCGGGACGCCGTGTAAAGTGTGTGGGACCCAAGTGGGAGTGCGCGGGACGCCATAGAAAGTGTGCGGGACTCAAGTGGGAATGCGCGGGACGCCGTAGGAAGTGTGTTGAACCCAAATGCGAGTGCGCAGGACGCCGTAGAAGGTGTTCGGGACCCAAGGTAGAGTGCGCCGGACGCCGTAGGAAGTGGGCGGGATAAAAGTGGAAGTGCGCAGGACGCCGTAGAAAATGTGTGGGAACCAAATGCGAGTGCGCCAAACGCCGAAGAAAGTGGGCGCGACCCAACTGGGAGTGATCAGGACGCCATAGAAAATGTGCGGGACCCAAGTAGGAGTGCGCAGAACGCCGTAAAAAGTGTGCGTGACCCAAGGTAGAGTGCGCCGGACGCCATAGAAAGTATGTGGGACCCAAAAGCGAGTGCGCCGGACGCCGAAGAAAGTGTGCGGCACCCAAGTGGAAGTGCGCCGGACGCCGTAGATAGTGTGCGGGACCCAAGGTAGAGTGCGCCGGAGGCCGTAGAAAGTGTGCGGGACACAACTGAGAGTGCGCAGGACTCATAAAAAGTATGCGGGACCCGATTGGGAGTGCGCGGGACGCCGTAGAAAGTTTGCGGGACTCAAGTGGTGATGCGCAGGACGCCGCAGGAAGTGTGTGGGACCCAAATGCGAGTGCGCCGGACGTCGTAGGAAGTGTGCGGGACCGAAGTGGGGGTGAGCCGGACGCCGTGCAAAGTGTGTGGGACCCAAGTGGGAGTGCGCGGAACGCCGTGTAAAGTGTGTGGGACCCAAGTGGGAGTGCGCGGGACGCCATAGAAAGTGTGCGGGACTCAAGTGGGAATGCGCGGGACGCCGTAGGAAGTGTGTGGAACCCAAATGCGAGTGCGCAGGACGCCGTAGAAGGTGTTCGGGACCCAAGGTAGAGTGCGCCGGACGCCGTAGGAAGTAGGCGGGACAAAAGTGGAAGTGCGCAGGATGCCGTAGAAAATGTTTGGTATCCAAATGCGAGTGCGCCAAACGCCGAAGAAAGTGGGCGCGACCCAACTGGGAGTGATCAGGACGCCATAGAAAATGTGCGGGACCCAAGGAGGAGGGCGCAGAACGCCGTAAAAAGTGTGCGTGACCCAAGGTAGAGTGCGCCGGACGCCATAGAAAGTATGTGGGACCCAAAAGCGAGTGCGCCGGACGCCGAATAAAGTGTGCGGCACCCAAGTGGAAGTGCGCCGGACGCCGTAGATAGTGTGCGGGACCCAAGGTAGAGTGCGCCGGAGGCCGTAGAAAGTGTGCGGGACACAACTGGGAGTGCGCAGGACTCATAAAAAGTGTGCGGGACCCGATTGGGAGTGCGCAGGACGCCGTAGAAAGTTTGCGGGACTCAAGTGGTGATGCGCAGGACGCCGCAGGAAGTGTGTGGGACCCAAATGCGAGTGCGCCGGACGTCGTAGGAAGTGTGCGGGACCGAAGTGGGGGTGAGCCGAACGCCGTGTAAAGTGTGTGGGACCCAAGTGGGAGTGCGCGGGACGCCATAGAAAGTGTGCGGGACTCAAGTGGGAATGCGCGGGACGCCGTAGTACGTGTGTGGGACCCAAATTCGAGTGCGCAGGACGCCGTAGAAGGTGTGCGGGACCCAAGGTAGAGTGCGCCGGACGCCGTAGGAAGTGGGCGGGACAAAAGTGGAAGTTCGCAGGACGCCGTAGAAAATGTGTGGGATCCAAATGCGAGTGCGCCAAACACCGAAGAAAGTGGGCGCGACCCAACTGGGAGTGCTCAGGACGCCATAGAAAATGTGCGGGACCCAAGTAGGAGTGCGCAGAACGCCGTAAAAAGTGTGCGTGACCCAAGGTAGAGTGCGCCGGACGCCAGAGAAAGTATGTGGGACCCAAATGCGAGTGCGCCGGACGCCGAAGAAAGTGTGCGGCACCCAAGTGGAAGTGCGCCGGACGCCGTAGATAGTGTGTGGGACCCAAATGCGAGTGCGCCGGACGTCGTAGGAAGTGTGCGGGACCGAAGTGGGAGTGAGCCGGACGCCGTGTAAAGTGTGTGGGACCCAAGTGGGAGTGCGCCAGACGCCATAGGGAGTATGCGGGATCCAAGTGGGAGTGCGCTGGACACCGTAGAAAGTGTGCGGGACCGAAGTGGGTGAGCGCAGAACTTCAAAATCGTTTTGTGCGTCTATAAGAGAGTGTATACCACCCCTTTTTCCAGTCCCCTCCCCCTTAACCACTCATTTCAACTGCTTAGCTGCTTATATGCACCAACCTTTCTAAATCGGGTTAATATACGATGGAAATGTGAGTTAATCAAAATATGCATCCAGAAAACACAAACATCATTATACTTCATTTGGCAATAAAAGTAGCAGGGTGTCGATTGGTCATGAAGGCCTTTACTAAATCTGAAACAGCGGTTGTCTTTATCACGACAGAAATGGATATAAATGAGCTACCATTTTAGGACCTCTCAAAACTAGAGAAGGGTCGGTGGGCAACTGCATAAGAAAGTAGGTTAGCAAGGTTTGCAAGGTTCGAAATGCTTAGTAACTTCTGATTGCTCGAGCGTTGTCGTCGAAACCAGCTCATGGGCCGGCGCGACTGGACCTTAGCGACAGAGGCCGGCGATAGCCGGCAAGCGTGAGAACTTCTGAACGCCAACTCACATAGGACCAGCTGATGTCGATAATACTAAAGATGCCGGCGAAGCCGGCAAGTGGGCCGGCGTAGCCGGACCCCAGCGGCAGAGGCCGGCGTCAGCCGGCCGACGCCGCTGGTTCAAGAAAATTCGGTGAACTGAATACAAACAAATTTGATGTCTACTTGTTGAGAGATATTGCGAGAAATTTTCAAACTTTCCAAAATTTTGGTCAACCGAGGGGTCATGACTTCGCCGAAAATCGGCGCAACGCCCTGCTTTACCCTGACCCCACCTACATCGAAATGTTCAAGCATTGAAAACTCTTCAGCTTCTCAGACAATCGCTGCATTCAACTTAAAGTCAAGCCGGCTTCGAGCATAGTTAGGGAACATGCTGCTACGAAAGCACGTGCTCTTGTGTTTCAAATAACAACACGTGCCCTACCACAAAGACGTTCATGTCAATGACAGAACGATTCTCCAAATCGGGCACAATCTTTACTATTAATGAAGGGATACGTTAACCAGTCACGGTAGGCCACCGTCAGAACTGGTCGATCGGCAGAGTCCCTCCGGTCGATACACCCTGAAACAAGTACAGACGCGCAGAATATCCACCCCCAGAGTCTGCCTGCGACAGTCAGCTTGCGTCCGCAATCCAGCTAGTCGATACGAGTGCTCTACGCAAGGTCAAGCGGGGTGGTTAAATTTCGCAGCGGGGATGGGGGGTCGCAAAATTTTTGGGCCTAAATTGAAGGTTGGGAGGATCGCAAAAATTTCGGACCTGAAATAAAGGTTTCTGGAAGTGAAAGGGATACAATCCTGGTATGAAACCATTTGGGGGGGGGGGCACTCAGGACTCAGTTGGATAATGAATGATAGCGCTTTCAAAAGTGGAAGTATCTATTTCCATGAAGTCTCTTCTGCCAATTCGAGACTTAACGCCTCAGCAAAAGAGACTTGATGCTCATGTACAAGTCAGCATGAAATCTTAATTTGCCGCGTTAAATTCACTGTATGGGTGAATTTGCTCGAAAAATGGGTGAGTTTACCTCGAAAATTTCACGAATTTGAAGGCCCACAGCGTAAGAAGCCCCGCCTTGTCCGCAACATGGGCGTAATCTTCACCGAGGTCTGCGGTGAGGAGCCACCCTCTGCGGACCGCGGCGTAATTCGCCCCCCCCCCCACCGTGAGAATACCCACTGTATCCTCCCAGCAACCAAAATTATGCTGCCCTTCGAAGATTGACCCGGAGTCACCTTTCAGGTCCCGCATCAGAATGCCGAATGAGGACTCTAGTGAGATGAGGCGGCTTTTATACCGGCTGTGCTCATGGTAAACACATCGAGACGTGATCAATCGTTTTATCATGTTTTCACTGAGAAGTTTTCACTTGTTTTGAAATTTCTGAGATATCAGCACCGGCGGTAATTTCACCCTTTGCGCTGATTGATATCCAGCCGCTTAACAACTGATATGCATTAACATGTTAGCGCTGGCGGTATTTTCACGCTTTGCGCTGACTGATAGCCGACCGCTCAGCAAATTCACCCTCTGCGCGGATAAGCTTTGATGACGGCGCTAAAGGTGAATTTGATGCCTAATGATAACAGAGCGTGATAAAGGCCGCTTTCCCCGAAGCATCAAGTCTCAAATTGGCAGAGTCCATGAAAACAATGACTGATAACGCTATCCGGCATAAGATATCAGCCGAAATTTTCATTTTCACGGATGAATCATCCAATTTTCTCGAGTTCCCACGACGGTTTCAAGCCACAATCAATACCAGAAACTTCCAGAATTTTGGTGGCCGTAGGGGTCGCTCTGATTTCGGAAATTTACACAAAGTCCCGCTTGACAGTGGTTCTACGCGCGCACACGGGTGGGGCCAATGCACTCGGGGTTTTTTTTTGTGTCCCGGACTCAGTCGGTTTTTCGACCAAATCTGACTGGGGCAGTATTTGTTCCTTAATGCTCCGCATATCGACCGAGATCAGCCGTTTTTTCTCGAAGAAGCCATGTCCAGGGAAAGCGTACGACGCATTCTTGAGGCAGGACTCAGATGTCGCCAGCATCGCCGGCTCCATCACCCACGTTCGCTGTACTTGACCCCGCCCCGCCCCTGGAAGCCTCGCCCAACCGCTAGCAGCCCCAGATGGTTCTCGGCAAGCTGGCCGCGTCGATTGTCGGTGTGCTGCTACCATAGCCCTGGACTACCATGTAGCACGAGCTCCGATGAAATTTCGCAGCATATGATGCTGTTTAAAAAACGTGCCCGCACGATAGAGCCTCTCGATAGGAGCGGTCACTATGCTTATTATCCGAATGAATCACATTCGGATATTCGACCGGATATCCGAGATTCGGATAACCCGAATTCAGAAAATTTGAACAAACGCATAATCCGAATCAAACCAATGTCCGGGAGGCTGAGGAGCGGCATTATCCAAATCGATATATTATTCAGAAGTTTTAAAAGGGGCGTTATCCGAACCGATTCATTATCCGCGAAACTCGAAAATGCATTATCCGAATCAATCCAGTATTTGGAGGATTACCTTCGGATAACGAGTATAGTGGTCACTCGAGTTGACAGCATATTCAACACGCATTGAATGCGGTGGCTGTCCGAAATCTCAATTTTTTTTTCATTTTTGACTACAGTCTACCCGGTCAACCCCTGAATAATTGTTTCCAATATTACACCACTTTTATTTTGCTGTCTCTATTGGGGATTTCGCACCCTTCGGTGTAGAAGCAAAGACAAATAAAAAATGAACTCATGCGAAAATTAACTGTGAAATAGCTTTAGAAACCTATCTCTTCAGATCGTTCTCGTTGATTTGCTCAGCCTCCTCTTCAGTTATCTCCTTCGCGTATGGTTTTCATGACCTGTTTCCTCGTCTTGAACCGTTACCAACGTTCATCGAACCTTGAATCATAATCATATTTCGCTGAGAGAGAATACTATAGCAGCAATCGCAAGTCTTATAACCAACCTATCGTGCTTCCAGGCACTCGAATAACTTCATGAATGAAATTTTGACGGAAATCTGGGACTCTGTCCAAACCACCGTGTACAGGCCATAAACGGCCAAAGTCCCACCGTCGACTGGGTACCACGCGCTGCGCGACCGCACGCGCGTCGGAAGCAGACGAGTTTTGGCCGCCGCGCGACGAGTTCCGGCCGCCGCGCGGGGTTTCGGCCTCGCGCAGCGGCCGAAACTCGTCGCGCGGCGGCCAAAACTCGTCTGCTTCCAACGCGCGTGCGGTCGCGCAGCGCGTGGAACGCAGTCGACGGTGAGAATGGCCGTTTTACGGCCTGTACCCACCGTTACGCACAATTTAACGCAAAATAAAAATTTCATGACGGCAGCTGCAGACGCAACTGATTTCACGCCGCATACCTACTACAGGAGGGCGACTATTACTAGGGTGCTATGTGGCCAGGGGGGCACATTTGTATCGCACTTGGCCACGCCCATTTTCCCGTGCCGCAACGACTCTCCTGATTTGGCAAGGGAGAGGAACCCTGGGAAGGTGCTCAAATTTAGTGCACCACGGTGAAATGGGCGTAGCAAAGTGCAACGCGCCACAGTGCCCCCCTGGTCAAATAGCACCACTACCTCATTTTAGCTTACCAAGTGGTTTGAAGAAAATAGATTTTCCTCCAAAAATTTTACGAGACCCCCCCCCCAAATTTCCATTTTCTCCATGAATTTTCCAAAAGTTTCACGATACCCCGGCGCGCCGAGACACAATCCTGCTCAACCCGAAGTGAGGATCAATGCATTATACGTAAGTAGGTGTGTACAATCTTTTTTAAGGAGAAGAATTCGACTTTTGAAATGTATGACCCACCGGTGGGTCATCTGAGTACTCTTTGAATGAAAAAAGAAGTTGGATGGAGGTTGGGGGAAAGCTTCGTTTACCTAATAGCGATACTACATCCAACTCACGGCTACCCAAAAAATGAGAAGAATCATGCCGCGGCTCATCTCGGTCAGCACATCGACCATGCAAATTACTTAGGGAGCCGCGACGCAGGTACCAGGCTCGCCAGGGAGCAAAGATATAAGTACTCTCTAGAATAAGGGACTTTTCACTGATGATTGTGATCTTGTTCCCATCGAGGATTTAACTCCGCCATTGCCGGTCCCAAGCCCGGATGAGAAAGGAGGAGGGTTGGCCCCCCGTACTATCGACGGGCTGGAAAACTTAGGTGGTAACCATGGAAAGTCTCTTAGGAAACAACGAAGAAGCTACCGCACCCGGGGCAGCCGATGCGCCAACACTAGGGATCCAGGGTGTTGGTGAGAAGAATACTACTGGCAAAAATGGAGGACGACTGGTGACACCTAAGAATGAGCTGAGGATTGGAGCATGGAATGTGCGAACGGGACACTGCGTCGGTCAGAAAGAGATAATAGCAAGAGAGTTGTCAAGGTCCAACATATCGATTGCTGCACTTTCCGAGCTGAGGATGAGCGGATGTGGAGCGGTGCCCATTCAGGTGCCGGAGAGTAGCGAAAAGATGGTGCTGTGCTATTCCGGTGAGGACGGACATCGCAATGGTGTTGGGTTTATGCTAGGCAGTCGCGCAGCTGGAAGCGTTGTTTCATTCGAGCCGATTTCTGGCAGGATCGCTGTTCTTGTTTTGAGCGGAACAATCAAGACCCATGTCGTGTCCATCTATGCACCAACGGAGCCTAGTTCGGACGTTGACAAGGACGAGTTCTACAACCAACTCCAGGACGTGCTGAATACTATCCCGAAAACCGATGTCATTATTGTAGCGGGTGATTTCAACGCAAGAGTCGGTAGTGACAGTACAGGCTGGGAAGGAGTGTTGGGCAGGTTCAGCGTGGGCGAAATAAACGATAATGGACTACGCCTACTTTCGTTCGCTGCGTTCAACGAGCTTGTCATCGGTAACAGTCAATTTCGGCACCCCAGGAAGCATCAGTTAACATGGAGGAATCCAACTGGACGAGATGTGGCCACCTTGGACTACGTGCTGATAAACTCACGCTTTAGATCATCACTGAAAGATGTTCGAGCCATGAGAGGGCCTGGTTGTGGATCCGACCATTATCTTTTGCGTGCAGTAATGCAGCTTCGCTTACGACAATCTAGGGGTGAGGAGCCCCTAGAGAGAAACTAGACTGGTCACACTTGATGGCGCCAGGAACGAAAGAAACATTTAAACTCGCGCTGTCGAATCGGTTCGCGGTTCTGGAAGATGCCTTGTCTGTGCACGAGCGCGAGAAGCAGACAGTTGAAGTCGCTCTTAAATGCGCAGAGCCTCTCTGCCCTGTTATTCGCCGGCGAACGCAGCCTTGGATATCGGACGATCCTCTCCGTCTCGTGAACGAACGAAAGCGAGTGAAACTAACGGACTTTGGACGGTACCGGCAATTGTGTCAGGAGCTTCGTCGAAAGTTGAAGGAAGAGCGGGAGTCGTACTGGAATAAGGTAGCAGACGAAATGGAGGAGGTAGTTGGAAGGAACGACTATCGCACATTGCACAGCACACTCAACCGTCTCAGAGAGAGGACCAAACCCATGAGCGATTCCATCAGGAATACGGATGGGTCTTTTGTGCGATCAGCAGATGAGCGTCTGTTGCGATGGAGGCAGTTCTTCAGTGAACTCTATAGTCACGATGCGCCACAAGGTCCACTGGCCCAACCGCTACTAGTTGAGGTACCAGAGGAGACAGGGCTTGAGTCGGAACCCACTGCGGAAGAAGTGAAGGCGGCAATCAAGTCGCTAAAGAATGGAAAGGCGTCCGGTGTTGACAATGTCACTGCTGAGGTCATCAAGGCAGGAGGAGATGTTCTACTGCGTCAGTTGCATCAGTTAATCACGCGCATGTGGCGGACAGAGAGCGTGCCTTCTACCTGGAAAAAGGCTATTGTCGTGCCTATCCATAAGAAGGGCGATGCCAGAGACTGTAAAAACTATCGCGAAATCAGCCTGTTGTCGATTGTTGGTAAAGTCTTCACGAGAACTATCCAGTCCAGACTTCAACGCAATCGGGAGAGTACCTGTCGCGAAGAACAAGCAGGTTTTCGTCTCGTCAAGTCGGCATTCGATTGCGTGCACTGGCCCGCCTTATGGAGATCGATGGAATGCGAACACATGCCAGGAAAAATGGTGAAGCTTCTGCAGGAAATTTATAGAGGCTCGACTAGCTGTGCCCGCGTCGGAAACAAGCTATCCGAAGAATTCAGAGTCGATGCAGGCGTCCGGCAGGGAGATGTGATTTCGCCGCTCCTCTTTAATACCGTGGTCGATGCTATTATGAGAAAGACCTTTGAAAATAGAAGAGGGGTCCAATTTGGCGGTAACGATTTTGTCACGGATTTGATGTTTGCGGACGACAGCGCAGTGTTCACCGATACTGACATGGAAGCCACGCTTTTGTTGAATTATATGGCACAAATTGCGGAATCGTGTGGGCTGCGGATTAATAAGGAGAAGACTAAAGTCATGACGTCGGACGGTTAACGTGTTTCTGTGTTCTTTGAGGGAGTTGAGCTTCAGCAAGTCAAGGAGTTCAAGTACCTCGGATCGGTGGTGCAAGAGCGAAAGGTAGTGGCTACATCGGAGATACTGTGCAGGATCGGGCAGGCGTCGGCTGCTTTCGCTTCGCTAAGCTGGTGTTTATGGAAGAAGGGTAATGTTTCAATCAAGACAAAGATCCGGATGTTTCGCGCGCTCATAGTGCCAATCCTACTGTACGGGTCAGAGTCGTGGACGTTGCTGAAGTCGGATCACAGCAGGCTGGAGGTCTTCCAAACGCGGTGTTTGCGGCAAATCCTCGGGATAACTTTAAGAGATCGAATACGGAACGACGTTATCCGAGATACTTGCGACCATCAGCCCACGATCGAAGAACAAATTCGAACGAGAAGGCTGCGATGGTTCGGACTTGTATGCAGAATGGAAACAAAGCGACTTCCGCGCAGATTGTAATGGAGAGAGCGCCCTGCACTGTGGAAGGTTGAAAGAGCAGCCCCGAAAAAGACGTGGTTGAAGCAAGTCGACGCGGATCTGAAGTCCCAACGGTGCAGTGTCCTTAATGCTAGATTAATTGCTGCGAACCGTACTGAATGGAAGCGCATCTTTCAGGCCACGAGAGCTCCTATGGCACCTACAGCAGTGTATTGGTTGAGAGGTCATCCTGCTCCGCCAGTCGCCAGCTAACGGGATGAATGAGGATTCTCCCACTCGTCTTCCAACGGTGGGCAGACCCTCCTCACCCGATATCACGTTTGTATCATCTTCGCTAGCTATTTCCTGTAACTGGTCTACTGATGTAGCGCTGGCCAGTGATCATCCTCCCATTATTACGTCACCAGCGGCGTCGGCCGGCTGACGCCGGCCTCTGCCGCTGGGGTCCGGCTACGCTGACCCATTTGCCGGCTTCGCCGGCATCTTGAGTATAATCGACAGCCGCTGATTCTATGTGAGTTGGCGTTCAGAAGTTCTCACGCTTGTCGGCTATCGCCGGCCTCTGTCGCTGGATTGCGCCGGTTGCGCCGGCTAATGAGCTGGTTTCGACGACAACGCTCGAGTAATCAGAAGTTACTAAGCATTTCAAACGTTGCAAATCCTGCTAACCTTCTTTCTTATGCAGTTGCACACCGACCCTTCTCTAGTGTTAAGAGGTCCTAAAATGGTAGGTCATTTATATCCATTTCTGTCTAGATAAAGGCAACCGCTGTTTCAGATTTAGTAAAGGCCTCCATGATCAATCGACACCCTGCTACTTTTATTGCCAAATGAAGTATAATGATGTTTGCGTTTTCTGGATGCATATTTTGATTAACTCACAGTTCCATCGTATATAAACCCGATTTAGAAAGATTGGTGATATAAACAGCTAAGCAGTTGAAATGAGTGGTTAAAGGCAGGGTCCAGGCAGAATTTCGATTCTGAGATTTCCCGCTAAATCGGTGCTCTTGCTACAGGTAGTCCCAAGGAACATGCGAAAACTGCGTAAAAACCGGTCTTCCTCAAGTTATTCCAGCCACTTCCGTTCGCCGATGATCCAGAAAAGTCAGAAAAGTGTGGCCATCGTCCATATTTTAGCGGTTGTCCACGCATTCTTCAAAAGTGCTGTGTAATTATCGGTCATTCCAGCCATGATTATCATGCTGTGAATACCGTAATCCCTGACTTTGAGGCTATTTTCTCCAGAACTGAGGACTCAGAGTTCGTGAAACGTTCAGACGATGTTCAGCTAGGCCAGCCCAATCTATTTAACCCAAATTTCGGTAGTGTCAAAATTTTACCGGACCTTGCCTTTAAGGTGGAGGGGATGTGAAGAAAGGGGTGGCATACACTCTTATAGAAGCACAAAACGATTTTGAAGTTCTGCGCTCACCCACTTCGGTCCCGCACACTTTCTACGGTGTCCGGCGCACTCCCACTTGGATCCCGCTTACTCCCTATGGCGTCTGGCGCACTCCCACTTGGGTCCCACAAACTTTACACGGCGTCCGGCTCACTCCCACTTCGGTCCCGCACACTTCCTACGACGTCCGGAGCACTCGCATTTGGGTCCCACACACTTCCTGCGGCGTCCAGCGCATTCCCACTTGAGTCCCGGAAACTTTATACGGCGTCCTGCGCACTCCCAATTGGGTCCCGCTCATATTCTACGACGTTCTGCGCACTCCTACTTGGGTCCCGCTTATTTTCTATGGCGTCCTGAGCACTCCCACTTGGGTCCCGCCCACTTCCTACGGCGTCCGGCGCACTCTACCTTGGGTCCCGCACACCTTCTACGGCGTCCTGCGCACTCCTACCTGGGTCCCACAAATTTTCTACGGCGTCCTGAGCACTCCTACTTGGGTCCCACACATTTTCTACGGCGTCCGGCGCACTTTACCTTGGGTCCCACACACTTTCTACGACGTCTGGTGCACCGCTGAGGTCCCGCACAATTTCTTCGGCGTCCAACGCACCCTCACTTGGGTCCCCCACATTTTATACGGCGTCCGGCGCACTTTCCCTCGGGCCCCGCACACTTCTTACCTCCCTTGAATCTCGCACGCTTTCTACGTCGTCCTGCGCAGCACCACCTGGGTCCCGCACATTTTTTACGGCTTCCCGCTCACCTCCACTTGGGTCCCACACACCTACTACGGCGTCCGGCGCACTACCACTGGGTCCCGCACACTTTATACGGCTCTTTGCGAAATCCCACTCAGGACCCATACACTCTCTACGGCGTTCTGCGCGCTCTTGAGCCCGTACCCGTAAGGACGCCCGTCTTGAAAGTCAAGCCGAATAAACGGTCAAATAAACACACAGAGAAACGCACACATACATACATACATACATACACACACACACGCACACTCAAATTTAGCAAAATATATATAGTAGGATTGGATCTGTCACTTAATAGTTTGCTTGCTCCGTTCTCTGGCTCTCGTTGTAAGTCCTTTTCTAATTATCGTAAGGCTAACTGGGGCCTATTCAAAGAGGTGTTGCTCAGCCAGGTGGCCAGCTACCCGTGGAACGGCTCAGTCTACGGCAAGGAGAAGTTCATTGTCGATGCCGTAGGACGTGCTTCCAAAGCTGCTATTCCTACTGGACGTGTAAAGACTTTTCACCCAAACGTGCCCAGTGAAGTGCTTGAACTGATCACCATGAGAAATGACAAGCGAAGATCGTACCCCAATGATCCAATGATACAACAGCTGTCGGAAAACATCACCGCACTGCTAAATCAACACAAGCAGCAACGCTGGAAAGAGCTCACCGAGTCGATCGATTTTGCCGTGAATGCCAAAAAAGCCTGGACCACCTTGGAGCGGCTTTCAGGCAAAAAGATGAGTACTGATCGCAACATGCTCGAGTTTCCGTCTGAAAGATTCGGGCACGGATAAAAGGCTGCTTGTCTGCTCGGCAAACTATTTGCATCTGCGTCATCGCCTCGGGATAAGCAACACAGACGAACAATGCGAGCGATCAGGAAACTCAGTCGACTGGATGTCCCTCTTATCTCTCCTTCCGCCATCGACAAGTCGCCTGCCAGCGTTGGGAAGTATAAATAGACAAGAACGATTCTAGTGTGCTGGCTGAACGCCGATACCGTAATCCCTGCCGTAAAATTAAGTGCGTCGCAGCTGTTGGTTGCAGACAAAACAACTGAACTGATGGCGACTAGAAATTTTGCGCCTATTGCACTGCTTGGCGACTGGAATTGACAGACGAGACGGTTTTTTTTTGTAAAATGAGCAATTTCAATGCGTCGCCGCTGTTGGTTGCGGACAATGCAACTGAATTGACGGCACCTAACAATTCCTCGTCTATAGCACTGCTTGGTGACTGGAATTGACAGACGAGCCGGTTTTTTTTTTGTAAAATGAGCCAGTTTACAGTTGATTGAAATCCGGTGAGGAAACGTTTTTCTAGGGATTCACGTTTTTCTAGAGATAGTATTGACAGGGGAGTTATCAGTTATTGCAAGAGCTCTTCATTTCTTTGAAGGAAAATACAGGAAATATTGCAGCATTGTCGAATATGATTCAATGTATAACAACATATGCCCAAGGTAGCAACCGTAATAATGGTGACAGCATCGATAATGAATTCAAAATCACTTTAATCGTACTTCGGGATAAGCATACCAGGAACAATCCATTCGAATATGACGGGAGAAATCCCACCTGCTGGCGAAAAATCTTATTAGTAGCTAACAAGATGTGATGAACCTTCAAGGATGGGTTAGAGATATGAGTGTTTTATAATAGCTGAACTTTTTTCAATGCGTGTTTTCATTGTACAAAGAACAATATTTGTCTCGGCATCATATTCCAGAAACAGGAATAACAATAACAACTAACAGACAGTTTCATTAACAACATAACAGCTTCACCCTACATCAGTCAAACAAACAAGCACACTCATTCAGTATCTTGCAAGGTGCTTCTTGTCCCTCTATCATTTCCAAACTTCCAAGAGATAAAATAAAATAAAAATAAAAGAGATAAAAAAAGAAAATAGTTGGGGAACTCGAGATTGGCGCGGAAAGTGAGTGATACATCTTTCAGAAATCGATGAATTTCAGCATGAATCTGTGAAAACAATGACTAATAACCCAATCAGACACCTAATATTGGCAGGGATTTCCATTATCAAGCATGAATTTTGAGTGGTCTCCAAATAGGCGCAAAACTAATAGTCGCCGTCAGTTCAGTTGTTTTGTCTGCAACCAACAGCAGCGACGCATTTATTTTTACGGCAGGGATTACGGTATCGGCGTTCAGCCAGCACACTAGAATCGTTCTTGTGTATAAATAGCTCCCTAACGTATGCTACGACGCCATGTCGCAGCTTCCTGCACGCACGATAGTGTTCCCTCCTACCCAGCCTCGTATTCTTACCTCCACTTGTGCCTCAAATACGATATTTCTAAAAAACACCCGCTTCTCGATGTTAAAATAAAACCTCCTCTCTCTGTAAAATCTGAAGTTCCACGTTCAAAAAAAATAAAAACACCTACGGCAGCTCCTCTTTTCTCTCGCCCATCTTTCTTCGACCTTCGAATTGAGTTTTTCGCGATCGTGATTGAGGCATTTCCGCCAAATGCCTATAAATGAGGTGATGAAGAGGGATAAAATGCACCGAAGTAACAACGACTAGAGAATTCGAATAGCGGTAGAGATTTTCGGGAGCCCGATCGGCTCCTAACGTTAAAACCTGTCTGTCGAAATTACAAAACATGTTTACCTGCGATTACCAGTCTGAACACATTTTATCGATACATATGCTTTGCTTAGGAACAGAGTGGGCACCGAAGCTCCATACTAGCACTCCCGTGGGATAGCGCAGAAGGGAGATTTGGGTAAGAAAAGGGAATCAACGAACGGAAGACTGACCGAAACGGAGAGAAAATCAACTGCAATAAACAATCACAGGTGGCAAAATAGATATAATGATATTGGCGCTGGCTGGCACACGCGGATTCAATCAAAAATTTGAACAACTCTTGGAAAAGACTAGAGGGAAGAATTAGGAATTGACTAGTAACGAGAAACTAACTACACACGAATTAAGGCCAAACGAACTCAGAGGATCGCGGGGTCGTAATGGAGCACAATAGGCTTTCACCTCGACGAGGATAGCGAGGGCAGCACGAGGGGAAGAGCTGCTGCTTGAGCAGCACGTGCTGCCCTCGTGCTCCTTTCGTCACCTCAGCTGCTGCTCTCCGTTTTGGCCAGCGCAGTGTGGTAACTTTGCTCAAAACGGTTCATTTGGGCAGCTACAAGGACATTGATAATCAAATTGGAGAGTTATTTCCTTTGAGCATGTACATTGAGACTTCTGGATATCTGTATACAAGGTGCACACCCACGACGCTTCGCGGCATACTTGTGGGGGTGTTTTAAGATCTATGGATTATTTGAATTACAGAGCAGTGCCTCGCTGCGCTAAACAGCCTTGAAGGCACAATGAAACATCAGGAGTAAAATTTGATAGTATAGCCCGCCCACCGTGAAGAGCAACCCTGCCAAGCGCGAGATTTCAATTCGCTGTAATAAGTGAGAAACTTCAAGGAAAAAGTCGGCACCGCCCCAAAAGCCTAACTGCATCGCCCCGGGAAGGGAACCAAGAGCTCTGCTACTGTACATTTTGCTTTTGAGCATCACCACACAAACTCATTTTTCCGTTTGCAAAAATTTGGGTTACCTTTTCGGGGTCGAAACGCTTGATTATGCTTTTAGGGTGTTGTGAGCGGGGTCAACTTTTTCCGTGTAGTTTCTCACTTATTTGATCGAATTGAGATCTCGAGCTTGACAGGGTTGCTATACACGGTGGGCGGACTATGATATCAAATTTTACCCCTGAGGTACAGTTCCGCACAATTTTTCGCAGAAAAACAATTTTACGGCGTTTTTTTGCGCTCGCAAAGCGCTCCGTCGCTATAACTTGCTTCAAAGTGGTCCGATTTCAATTTTGAAGTATTTTCTAAATTGCTTCCATTGAGTCTTATACGATAGTATTAGAAAACAATAGATTGAACGCAAGAAGTGCATCGAAAAATGCATATTTGCACCAAAAAAAATCCCTCACTATGAATCGGTCAGATGATCATGATAGCAGAAATCTTTCATTTTCTGATCTGTGGTCGACATGAACTTTAGATGGAAATACACCTTTTTTCAACAAGATACCGGAGTCGCAATGACTCTCCATTTGCGACCCTGGACTCTTCCGCGGCTTTGCCGCCACTTCCCTGTGGATCACGCTTTCGCTACTCTACTGGGACTCCCCCGGAACTCATCCGCGACCCTACCGCGATTCGGTCAATAAAGAATCGTCCGCGGATCTGCCTCTCATGTCCCCCGCAACTCCTCCGGCAGGCGTCAAGCCGGAGGAGTTGCGGCGAAGTCGTGGCAATATATCTCAGAGTTGTATGAACGAAAAACATCACAAAAAGCTTTTTTTTGCGATAAAAAAAACTTGCGCACTCCTGTATGTTTTCAAGGAAATCAGTTACACTGTTCTCAATCAAGCTTACACAGGGTAATTATGCATTGCAATGCATAACCCTTCACAGTCTGACACAGATTTTAAAGAGGAGAATCTGCGGAGAAAGTTATGTCACACTTCTCCATGGATTGGTGAACTTTTCGGGGTACATTGATGTCCTGCTCAGTTCTTGAGCTCATCCCAGAAAGCTGTCTCTCCAGAAAGTGATTATGAATGAACATTTGATGCGATAGGCACAAATGAGCAGTGGAACAGTACTCAGAACTGATTGTTCTCTTGTTTGCCCATTGACACGAAGCGAGGTCAATGACCACCGCTGCATACGTGGACAGTGGATGTGATAGCCGGGTGACAATTGTTAACGACGGGTGACGATGACTAATTTCCGTTCACTTTCTCTCTCTCACACACACATACACACACACACACACACACACAGACACACACACACACACACACACACACACACACACACACACACCTACACACACACACACACACACACACACACACTTAGCCAAATATAATTAGTAGGATCAATTGAAATCTTGTGTTTTTCTCCTAAACAATGTGTACAGAGTTTAAGCAAAACAATCTGTCGTCATCCTAAACGTTGTAATGGGGCGCACTCAGCTCCTCGAGAACAACGAGGGCAGCACAAGTGGACGAGCTCCTGCTTGAGGAGCACGTGCTGCCCTCGTTCTCCATTCGTCTCCTCAGCTGCTGCTCTCTCTTGTGGCCACCACCGTGTGGTAACATTTCTCAAAGTGGTCCACTCGGGTAGATACAAGCACAAACATAATCAGCATGAAAAGTTCTTCGCTTCTAAGCGTGCACATCCTCTACTCCCGTACAACTTAGAGTTAGAGTTCACACAACTAATCGATCTCCAGCCATATCACAAGGACTACCTTAAAGGTAGCGTACGCGCAGAAAACCGTGTTCTTTTTTAAAATTTTTGCAGGTAGGTCTACCAGGTTGTGATATCCCGGCAAAGAGGCCACCCAAAATACGCAAGCTTCGGAGAAAAACTCGTTTGAAAATCCCGTAGCATTCAGCTTCCTTTAGTTACGTCTGTTCGGTGTGTACTGTGTAATACACCAATGTCGAAAATTTGAACGTCTGAATTGGTTTAGCCGCTTAACTTTTTAGGTTCTTTTTTTTCCCAATTCGTTTCGCCTCTCTGTTGTCGAAAATTCTCTAAAACAAGAAGCTCTAAATACAGAGGTTTGAACGAGGATCTCTCGGAATAAGAAAATAGACTTTTGGAGTTCAGCGGCATGTCGGAGCCTGTCGTGGCGCTTCTGTTCCTCGAGATAAATGACGCCTTTTCAGACCACGGAGCAGTTTTGACGAGCTTATAGCATTATAAATGCGCGACATTGAGGTCTCAAGTTTCGCTATCTCTACTTGGTTCAAACAGAGTGAGCAGAAAACCTCAAATGCGGATTTCCGCCTTAAAAAAAGGAAGCTGCCTTTAAAGGCACGGAACACCCAGGAGATGATTTTTTAGTTTTTATGCTGGTCTTAAGGAGGGTCACACTCTGATCACAGTGGTATCTTTTTTTTCCGTCCAAGACCCCCTATGAACAGAGTTATGGCTCATCAAAGATGCTTATATTTAAAGGGTGAAAAATGGCGGATGAGCTGTCTCTTCTCTTCATTTGCAATCGTTGCCCGAGAGCGAGTCAGGATAAGGAGAGTCTGGCTATGGTCTGAAGAACGACGACTTGTTGAGAATTCAGTCATTCATCTAGCCGCTACAGAGTTTGGAAATCTGGTGGGGGGTGTGGCCCGTGGTGGTGAGCGAAGGAGGTCGGGCCTAAGGCGGTCGCCTATATCTCGCTTATTTGGAGGAATTGAGATCTCGCACTTGGCACGTCTTATAAAAGAGGGGTCTACTAGACAATCAAATAAAAATCACAAAATTCACATCTGAGGGTGCAGTGTGACTTCAAGGTACACAACCGCTTGTTTGGTGGGGGGGGGGTTAGGTGTTCTCACCGCGTTTTCTGAGACGACGCATTACGAATTATCCATGTCGAATTCGTATAGAGTGTACCGTCTCATATGAGAAAGCTTGCCAGAAACCTGTATGAAGGGAAAGCAAACCACTGATGAAGTCGAGTATCTTTGTAGCCATCTTCCAGAAAAGACACAGAACGGATATCAAATTGGGGATTAGTTATGTAAGCAAAGAAAGTGTGAGGACTGCTTCATAAGTATTGTACGCGTATGTAGATTTTGGGGATGCGTGCCTACTCCTACTCGCTAAACTTAAATGATTGGAAGTGCACCGCTATATTTCTCCATGCCTTAGTATTTCGCCGTTTTTTTGATAATAGAAATCCTGAGCTCTATAGAAGTACCCCAAAGATTAGGTTGTTCACATTAGATTAAAAATAGAGAGCATATAAAACATTAAATCTGTAATAAACTAGGAAATCTGAATATTACCAAACATGTTTTGGTGATTTTTAATCATTTCCATCGAAATCCAGGAAGAATGCATGCAAGTGAGCTTTCGGATCGGATAAGCAGGGTGGGGCGCCGCAATATGCGCTCGGCGGGAGGCGGACACGCGGAGTTTTTGGCACGGTCTGAGTCTGGGGTCCTGCCCGTACACTTTTCAGTTCCAAGCGTAAGCGATTTACCTGTTCACCTGCGCCGACACCTCAAAGGTGGTAATTTTATGCAAAATTCACATTTTCGTTGCATCAAGTCTTCCAAAAAATCTCGTACTTTATTGATCATCAAATCGAACGCCGTCTAGAAAAAAAAAAGATTTCCGCTAGGTTTGAGATGGTACACTCGAGTAAAATAGTTCCCTGCGAGCAATGTGAATGGTTCAGCTCGGTTAAAGGCTGATGATTTATACTGAAAAAGATAACGAGTCGTCATTCTCATAGGATGATAGTCGTGTGGAACCGACCGAAAATTTGAGAAATGAAATTTTTCCCTTTTGAAATAATTGATTAAGTGTGTTCTACAAGATTCGACAACAATTTGAGTTTTTTTTCAAATCTTGAAGGTATGTGTCGAAAACTTTGGAAAATCACGTTCTTACTTTGAAATTCGTTTTCATGACTTTGAAATTTACTCTCATTTTCCAGTGAAACATATTTTTTTGATTTTGGACAAGGACCGCGAGGACTTGTATTTTTCAAATGCTGAGCGGCAATGGTTTGCCGAAAATGGAACGAATTGGCCAATACGTTTTCTCCACGTTAAACACAATGCTTACAATATTCAAAGCAGACAGTTCTCAACATTTACTTTGCATTTAATTCAACAATTTTACCCATCCTGAGAAAGTTCACGACAATAATTTCGAGAGAAGAAAACATTTTCATTGAATCATTGCTTTTTCGAAAGCAAAAAATCACCATTTATAGAGGGATCGCCAAATGATGGATACTCTGATATTTGCAATTCCGTTCGCCCTAGACATTCCTCTAACCAGTGCGAATTTCAGTGAATTTAGAATATTTTGAGGAAATTTTCATCTTTGGAATATGTAAGTATAACTCTTTTTCCCGAAGAAAGCCATGATGCGTCTTTGAAATCGAGAAAAACAGAATATTGCGCCTAATTCCTATCTTTACGGTCACAAACCCCAGTGGAAATAGATTCTTGTTTAGGGATAGAGAATATCTCTGTTGAGGAATGTTTTTGGGACACTCATATTCACTACCGACCGAGGCCTGTGTTGAACGGCCCTCGCAAACTCGTGCCAGATACGAGGCAGTCTTACATGGGCATGAGACAGTCGGCAATGCGAGCATCATTTCCTCGATCGGTGGCGAAGATCAAAGGATATAATCAAGGATGAAACACCCGTTAGGGATATCAATAGGCCTCACTGGGGTCTTTATCTTTGATGGGTCGCTGCAGCGCTGCTGCTGAAAGCGACATATCACCTGCGAAAGAAAAATTATAAGAAAAAAGAAAAGATCATAAATGAGGAGCAGCAGTTGGGGCGAGAATAAAGAGCAGCAGTTGGGGAGAGAAGAGCAGCAGTTGGGGCCACAATGAGGAGCAGCAGTTGGGGCCACAATGAAGAGCAGCAGTTGGGGCGACGACTGGAGCAGTTGGGGCGACTGTAGCAGCAGGTGGGGCAACTATACGAGCACCAGTTGGGGCAGTGAGCGGAGCAAGAGAACACAACGTGCTGCCCTGGGCAGCAGTTGGGGGAACGAAAGGTGCTTACACCTCGACGAGTAAATGCGTTAGTAATCCCCTCGTGCTGCCTTACTAAGCCGCGAGTATCTGAGAAGGAACGAGCAGAGATCAATCAATTGGGGGTGAGACGTCGACTGGCCGCGGCGAATGCGACGCCGCGCACGACATCGCACGCAAGCAGTCGCGAACAAGCAACATCCACTGCATGGTGGCATGCCTCGGAGTCAGACCCTTTATCTCTTTCAAGCCGTACTTGGATGGGTGATTTCAGAAAAAGGGAAACAAGTTATGGGTGCTATCCTAACGGGGGGGCACTGTGGTATCGCACTTGGCCACGCCCATTTTCCCGTGCCGCAACAAATCTCCTGATTTTGGATGGGAAAAGAAAACCCAGGTAAAATGGGCGTGGCAAAGTGCATAGCATCGTAACGCCCCCCCCCGCTGTGCTAACAACAAGCTATAAATGCTATAGAAGGTCTGGAACCTTATACTTCCGACATAAATCGGCCAATGGCGTCTATTTTTGAGCGGAACTTATTTCCGTTCACCGAGTGCGCGCCGCGCGTATGCTGCGTCTCCTTCTTCCTCCAACTTTCCCGCTGCCTCCCACCTCACTGCGCACAGGTGCGCGAAGAAGCAGGAAAAAAATTGGCTCTGAATTAGAGGACGCATGCGTGTGTATGTATATACACTCACAACTGTGCACTCGTAAGGACTCTAGAATATGCTCATGCTTGTGCACGCTTACATGCGTGTGCTGTAGCTTGCGCACTTAGGTGTCCGTATCTACACTGCGCGCAACTGTTCACATGCAAGGATTTGATCCAGTTTGTGAGCGCATGTACGCGCGTGCGTGCGTGTACATACACGCGCAATTGTCTAAGCGTAAGAGCGCCAGAATTCGCTAGTGTTTAAGCGGGCGTTTAAAAACGTGCACATGCGCGTGCACGTGCACTAGCAATTGTGCCCGCGTGTTTGCTCGCGTATAAGTGTACGCGTAATAGCGCGATAATGTGCTTGTGTTTGTGTACGCGTGTGCGCCACTGTATAGGCGCGCGCTTGAGCCCCCGTGAGCGGGCATGTACGTGCGCGTGCTTAGATCAGCGTGCCCGTATATACGAGCCATGCTCTTGCTTATACCTGCGTGTGTGCGTGTATAGCGCATGAATGTGCTTTAGCAAACGCGTGTGAGTGTAGGCGTGATGCGCGCATGCGGGTAAGTGTACACCAGTACTGCCGCTTTCATACTTCCAGCAATTCGTGACCGCACCCATGGATGTCAGGCGCATCGATTTACGGTAGATATGAATGATAGACACTCCAGAGCGTAGCCAGTCGTGCGAAGCACGATCTCCGTGAGTGCGCGTGGATGCGCGCAGATTCGTACGTGCGTGCATGTTCATGCGAGCCATATGTGTATATATACACACAACCGCGTGTGCGTGGGAGAAGAATCTACTCGCGTAAAATTACGATCACACGCGCGTGCATGTGCCTTAGCATTTGAGCTTGTTTGTGTGCGCGCGTGTCTGTGCACCGGTCAGAGTGCTATGATGCGCTTCTGTACAGGCGCGGGCATGCGAGTGCGTGAGCATCCGTTAGCGTGCATAGATTTTCGCATATTTGTAAGTGTGCGCGTGTACATGCGAGCCATGATCATGGATATATACGTCGGGCGCGTGCGTGCGTGCGCTTATATACACGCGCTAGCGCATGAATGTGTTTTGGCAGTATCGCGTGAGTGTAAGCGTGGTGCGTGCATGCGGGTGAGTGTATACCGGTAGTGCCGATTTCATACTTCCCGCGACACATTACCGCACCCATGCGTAGCTGGCATCACGCGCGTCCTGCGCTGGATTGTCGTCAGGCATCGTCGAACGACACTCCCGCACGTCACGCTCGTGATGCGCTGGCGTTGGCGTGTACGAATAGCGTCTTAAAGCCATTCCGAAGCAACGTATCGTCGCTATAATCCGCACAGCAAGACATCCACGCGGAAACCGCGTAGCAGTGCAATTTCAGTCCTCGCGATTGAATGATCTCGACGAGAAGCAATATCTCGCCTCCTAAAAACCACCAGTGGCGCTCACTACTTTACCAGAAATTTACCACTAATTAGTGGAGAAAAACCACTCTACTGAATTACCAGAAAAATCTAGTAGTTTACCAGACTTTTCCAGAGAATTACCTGGAAATGGACTGGTAATTCTCTGGTAATCTAGCAGAAAATTTTCAGTACCTCTAATTAATGGTAAATCTTTGGAAAAAGGTGGTAATTTTGTGGTAAAAATCGCATTTACCACTGATTAGTGGTACAACTCTGGTAAATGACTAGTTTTTCAGTAGACTTCTTTCGGCCTGAGCTGTCGGTATTATTCAGTGTACCAATCCAATCAATATTAAACAAATAGTGTTTTATAGATCCGTTTACAGCACCCTAAATTATCCTCACGTAAGAGCTTCGAGCGAAATTCGATAAAAATTTCAAAACACTTGCAGAAAATTTGGTACGCGCTTCGCGCGCACCAGATTTGGCTTTAACTCGCCCACGCGCAACTCTGCGATTACGAAACCGGCGTTCGGAGTGACTGTAGAAATGCGGTTTTTTCTCCGTTGGAAAGAGCGTAAAAAGTTGGGGTATACACCCAAATATGGTTTGGAATGGTTTCTTAGCGCTCGAGAAAAATGGCGAAAACCACGTGATTTTGGTCGAAAAACTGTTGATCTCCTTTTTTCAGACGGCGTTCACGATCTTGTGTAACCAGTTAAAATTGAGCTAGGAAGCTAATTTTTTGGCAGGAGGTTAGAAATGGATGCAGATAGCTCCTATTCAATTCTGGAGTTGAAAACTCAATTTTAGCGGAACCTCAATATCGAGGGTCAAGACGGGTATAACATGTAAACATGTTATTGCAAACCAGCCGAAGTTCCCTAAGCTTCAAAAATGAACTAGTGAAAACCAACACAGCTAATGATAGGCTTCCGGCCAAGATTGTTCTATCTTTAAGTTGGTGTAAATAGGACTTGAGGAGTGCACAGGACGCCGCAGAAAGAGACGATTATAATTTGCCACCGGCACAAAATTTTCACTCTGGAATCACCCTGTTCAAGTTGCGCTCTGGCCTATTGAGGAAAGTTAAAACCTGTTTTACTTGTACTATGTCAAGACGCGTATGAACATAGACATGTTTAGACAAAGGTATTAACAATGTTGCTGGTATAAAAGGCTCCTCATCTCACCGTGTGCCTCAGTCGGCTCTTCGGAGCCGGACCTGGAAGGTGGCCTCAGCCACTTTCCAGAAGATCCACCGGATACCGGAGGATAATTTTTGCCGCCGAGGGGATATCCCCACGGCGGAGGGAGAGGAGGTACCCAAGTATGGGCTCATCTCCCCACGGTTTGCAGTGTGGTGGACCCCACTGCGAGCAGTGGTGGTGGGGTCACCCCCACCTCCCATGAGGATCACAACAGGGGTGATCCTTGTAGGATGGTTTCTTGGCACCCGAGAAAAATGGAGAAAACCACGTGATTTTGCTTGAAAAACTGTTAATCTCCTTTTTTTCAGACGGCATTCACGAACTTGTTGCAACACTAAAAATTGAGCTAGGAAGTAATTTTTTTGGCAAGAGGTTGGAAATGGATGCAGCTAGCTCCTATTCAATAATGGAGCTGAAAGCTCAATTTTAGCGGAACCTCAAAATTGAGGGCCAAGACGGGTAAAAACATGTAAACATGTTATTGTAAACCATCCGACGCTCACTGAACTTCAAAAATGAACTAATGAAAATTAACACAGCTAATGATAGGCTTCCGCCCAGAATTGTTTCCTCTTTGAGACGGTTGGTGTGAATAAGATTTCAGGAGTGCGCAGGGCGCAGCAGAAAGTGCGCGGGCCCCCAGTGGGAATGCGCAGGATGCCGTGCAAAGTGTGCGGGACCACAGTGAGAGTGCGCAGGACGCCGTAGAAAGTGTGAGGGCCCCAGTGGGAGTGGGCAGGACGCTGTAAAAATGTGCGGGACCACAGTGGGAGTGTGCAGGACGCCGCAGAAAGTGTGTGGGACCGGAATGAGAGTGCGCCGGACGCCGTAGAAAGTGTGCGAGGCCCAAGTGGAAGTGCACAGGACGCCAAAGAAAGTGTGCGGGACCTCAGTAGGAGAGAAAGGGTCGTTTTTTATGTCTGCGGGTCACAATTTTTAGGAGTTATAGTCGTCCGACCACACCGATCGGTAATGGCTTGATTATTTACCGTAAGCAAAAGCTTTCATAAAAGGTTTTGCCTCTCCAGAATGGGAATCGCTAAGCAAAAATTAGGTCAGAAAAGGAACCTTCGGGAAAAATATATAACATTTCCAAAAGTTTAGCTTCCTGGAAAAAGTAATGATTTGGCAATGTAATAACTAGTAGAAATATTGACGCTGACAAAATAAAAAAATCAACTCGATATATGTTTGAAAATGATTTGGCACAAAATAACCAGAAGTAGTGAAAAACTGGGAAATGTAGAGAAATGACCAAAACCGGATTTGGCGGTCATTCATAGGCCAACTTTTGATAAGTAGTGACTGACAAGGGATTACATTTTACAAGATTCTCCGTTAAACTTATCAAAGCTAAATCAAGCGCGCAAGGGAAACCGTAAAACATTTCTTTGAAGCTGTAATACGGAAATCATCATAGGTCAAGCTATGTGGACGTAACGCTCAAGTCCGATGCGCGCTTGATTTCCCTTTGATAAGTTTAACGGAGAATCTTGTAAAATGTAATCCCTCGTCAGTCACTACTTATCGAAAGTTGGCCTATGAATGACCGCCGAATCCGGTTTTGGTCATTTCACTACATTTCCCAGTTTTTCACTACTTCTGGTTATTTTGTGCCAAATCATTTTCAAACATATTTCGAGTTGTTTTTTTATCTTGCCAGTTTCTATATTTCTTCTAGTTATTACATTGCCGAATCATTACTTTTCCCAGGAAGCTAAACTTTTGGAATTTGCAGTACTGAAATCTCTTTTCCATTAAAAAACCCTGATCTTTGGGGTGAAATTCATACTAAAAGTAATTGTAGCATGATCACTGTTACCTATAGGAGCTCCGAGGAGCACGATATGGACTAGCCCAGTTTTGTTACAGAATACGAGGCCAAGCAGTGAACTTCTCTAGTCGGTTGAGGGGTCAGTTGGTTGAACTCGTGGGATTCAATCATGTTTAGGAACAATTGCGAAATAGTCCCGTCGTTTTTAGACATAATGTCAGAGAGATTAAAATTTCCGAGAACGATACAAGGCAAACTACAGAAAGAAAAGTCGCTTATTGTTTCCACAAGCTGTAGGGAACCACTCGTGTTGCAGCTTGAGACTTGATAAACAGCGATACAACGAAAATAGTGCGTTGTCACTTATATCACAGACCAGTATCTCATATGAATCCAGAATGGACTCAATGAAGTTCATGGGAAAACGATGTTTTGATCAGCAGCACTATTCCGCCACCTGTTTCAAAAGTGCTGTCACATCTAACGACATCTGATACCTGAATATTGACTGCAAGCAATTCCTAGGAGCGGATCCAATACGTTTTCAGAATTAAGCCAGGTTTCAGTTGGAAGAACTATGTCAAAGTTGTTTTGGCAGAGACTCAAGGTTAAAGCGTCACTATTTCTCACCATAGATCTAATATTCGCTAGGGCACAATATATCATTCCACATGGATTCCTGTGATAGTTTACTGGTTTTCCGAAGGACCACTAGAACGAGAAGAAATGATGTGTGAATTGGCAAGTTCAGTGGAGACAGGCGGTAGGGATACGCCCGTGCTTTGGGTTATTGGGGTAGTATCTTCGACCGCCTGCCCACGGTTTGCCAGGCGATCGCGACGCATGCGCTGTCTCTCCTCCCAAGTGTATGAGCGGCGCAGATAAACGTCCTTTTGGATAGGAAAGTAGCGCTGTTGAGGCGTTCGACTCATTGCCTTCCTCTAGAACCGGCTGCACGGAGGAACAGCCTTCATCGGTCGTGCCCGATATGGACGTCTTTCACCCATGTGATAGACGTTGTTAGCCCTACACTCATTTCCCAAGAAGTGTAGCAGTTGAGTTACACAAATGTTATCATAATTGACACGTTCAGACGGGTTGGACAACCTACACTCAGGGATATTTGACAATATTATGGAAAGTCTAATTTCAGAATCGTTGGACATACGATTTCTACCCTCAGAAAAACTAGCGCCAATAGAGGAATATCGATAAGTACAATTCCCATAATTCTCAACTGTTGCTTTAATGATTTATTCTCGAGCTTCGATGCACGGATTTCATCGGTCAGCTCTAAACTTTTCTGGTTTACCTTCTCACGGCTCTCCATCAGCAATTCAATGATCAGCTTTATGTTCTGTGGAAGTTTCCCATTCGATACCAATTCACTGAGTTGTTCCGATGCATCGGCTTCGACCACACCTGTTCCGTGACCTTTTGGTTTTGCTGAAATGGGAGACGAACGAGCGACGGACGACACAACGAAAATCGCAAGCCGGGCGGATCAATGAAGGGCGTCGGTAGTAGGCGACCGCACGGGATGAGCTCACGGAACGGAATGATTCACGTGAAGGTCTGGCGCGACGAAGTGGACACCATTTATACTGGCCGCATATTCGCTGAGGTATAAGTCTAGTTCAGCCCGATACTGTACGCATGAGGAAAGCTTACTGAACAGTGCCAATCAACACGAAAACTACTGAAAGCCCATTTTTGGAAGGGAATAGACATAAACGTATGTCCATACCTGTTTTGAGAAGAGATCTGGGGACTTCTCAGTCAGTCCGGAGGGTCGTTCATTCTGAGAGAAGGGCATCATGCTCTGGTTGAGGCATCATCACCTGTAAATCATGAAATTTGGTAAATATTTTTTAGTACTATCGTTCTCCGAGCCAAATTCCAGTCCGCGATTGCGGACTATGGCTGTTGCTTTATGCGACACGTGATAGAGTCGTAACGTATCGCGCTGACACTTCGCGTTACTCATTTTGCATTGGCGCAAAATCGTTCACGTGGGTTATAAATTATGTGCACCGTGTTTGCGCCAACGCGCAACAAGGTACGCAAAGTATCGGTGCGATCCGTGCCGACTGTACCGTACGTCGAGCTTGCACTTCCAAAAGAACCCTGCTATTCTTTGGCATTACGCTTGTTCTCCGATTTATGAAATTCACATACCCCATCACATGCGATTTTGTGAAAAAATGTCTAATTCCAAAGTCACAGCTGAGAGTTAGGGCATGTTTTTGGCAGAACAAGGACAGCTTTATTAGGTGACAAATTTATGTTTTGATGTTTGCAACCTCGATTTTCATGAGATTTTAGCCATGTTCTTAGCGAACTTTTTGCGCAAGTGCAGAACGTTCTTTTCTCGAAAGCTTCCAAGACCCATGTCAAGACTGGACTCAACCCTGGGCCATGGTCCGGCGGGCTCAGGGTGGCTACGGACCCCCTTTCCCTTTAGGACCGCAAATTTTTGAAAAAATTGACGATCTCTAATTCGCATTTTCATTAATGGGCGAAATTCGTACGAGCTCCACACAAATTTTCTCCAGTATGGGCCAAAACTTTTACGACCCCCCTCACCACTCGTGCTGCGACGCTACCCCGGTTGACCTTGTAATACCCGCTGCTGGGATAGCACGAAAAAATGTATTGTTCCCCCAGTTTTATCAGAATTGTTGAGCCAGATGTTCTCTTCGCAACCGCGGCACTAAGCACTAGGAATGTCCTGCCCTCGGTACACTGCCCTTACTTTCTTTAGCTCAAGAAGGGTTGCCAGCGCGCCGTTGTTGTCTTCCAGTACGGGGCGAAAATCACTCATGTTCATCGCGTGAGCGTAAGCGCGTAGGCACCCTGTACTTCTTTCATCACAACCTCTCGCAAACTCTCACCTCGCTCCACACAGGCGGGTGGAGGAACAATGTTTGGTCCTCAATACCCTCTTCAAAACGTCGTAATTCACAACATTCAAAGAGCGAGCGGCGCGCGCGATGCCTAAGCCTCCGTCTGCCCTCCGCTCTCTCACTGTCTCTAACCTCCGCTCTGCAACAGGACGCATTGGAACCATGCGAATTTCGCCGTTCTATAGCCTGTAGAGTGCATCCGCACACGAGTACGACTCTGCGGACGAGCAGACGGTAGCACAAAATTCTGGGGTAAAATCCATTCATTGACATCGACGTGTGACAGAAAAAAGGAAACAGTTTAAAATACGCCCCCGGAATGAGGAAAACTCATTGAATAACGAAAAAACCCCCCACATCGTACTACACCACAAAATGTATTCGTGCCCAGAGGAGACGAATTAGAGGCACACAACCTAGATGACGACATCACCTGACACATGGCGTTTACGGTCGTTACCCGAGCCAAATTCCGGTCTGCAGTTGCGGTGTACGGCTGTTGCATCACGCGACACGTGATAATCGTGGAGGGAGAAAGGTGAATCGTGCCGGGACCAAGTGGGCTCAGCACGATTAACACGTCTCGCATGAAGCAATAGCCGTAGTCCGCAAATGCGGACCGAAATTAGGTCCAGAGAACGACAGTACATTTGTGCGTACAACTCGTTACACCCAAGAGTTCACGACAACTTAGTATCACTTTTTGCGCCCCGATGTCTTAGAACACCGTGTTTTGAATGCTAATGGTGTAGTTCTGTGTACCAAACACCCGTGTTAAAATCTTTCAGAAGCCTCCGGAGATTCATTTTCAAAGCATTACGAGGAGAAAAAAGGTACTCAGAAAGCCATTTGTGGGGTTTTGGGGAAAACAGTGTTGGATGTTTAGGATTAGAATGCTGCGACCGATTGTCGATTTTCTGATGATTCGGGCTGATTCGGCTCAAAGCTTCCCTCTGTAGGGAGTTTTGCTCACATATGCCACAGGAGATTCCCAAAATGTTCCAGTAGATAGAGCTCAAAACTTCTCCTTATCGATTACTTGGCCTTCTCTGGTTGATAAGCATTCCTTGGTATGTTACAGTGCCACGGTGGCTACACGGTAGTCTGGTCACAGTCTGAGGTTTGGGTAAATATTTCTATGTCGCGGAATTATGCGCGGAACACGAGTTTGTGATTCTGTTGTTGATTTCGAAATATTAGGGCAGGCTTCGACAGGTAAACGACCATAATCTTACCGCAACTTACAGTAACCATCAGAATTACCACAAACGAACACCAGATTTATGTCTAACGCCTCCCACACCCCCCCCCTCCCAGTTGATTGCTTTGAGCTGATTCTATAAATTTTTTATAAGCATAGAAATTCCCTGATCATCTCTTCAGAGGGCAATCGAAGCGCTCTTTCCAAAATTAAACCCCAATTGTTTTTCGCCATAAATTATTCATTTTCAGTTTTGCTACGTTACTTGATTCAGGCTGATGTTGTTGAGAATCATATCCAAAGCGCCGCGAACCCTCCGGCTTATCGTTCCCGGACTAAGCGCCGCGGAACAGCGCTTTGCCCGTTTTTTTTTCTGACCGTGACAGAATTAATTTGTTCGAAAAAGCCACTTGGCTTTTGGGCAGAGCGCCGCGAAGCGGCCCGAACCCCCGGTTTATGGTTCCCGGACAAAGTGCCGCGTAGCGGCGCGAACCCTCCGGCTTATGGCTCCCTTTGCCCGGGTTTTTCCTGACCGTGAGAGATTTAAATTGTTCAGAAGAGCCACTTGGTTTTGGGGCAGAGCGCCGCAAAACGGTGCGAACCCTCTGGTTTATGGTTCCCGGCACCGTAAAGCGGCGCTTTGGCCGGTTCTTTTCCTGACCGTGAGATATTTAATAATAGATATTTAACAAATTAGTTCAAAAAAAGCCACTCGGTTTTTGCGCAAAGCGCCGCTAAGCGGCGCGAACCCTCTAGCTTATGGTTCCCGGACTCCACATCCCTCCCCCCCAATTGAATGCTCTAAGCTGATTCTATAATTTTTTTTAAAAGCCTAGAAATTCCCTGATCATCTCTCCACAGGGCAATCGGAACGCCCTTTTCAAAATTAAACCCTATTTGTTTTTCGCCATAAATTATTTATTTTTAGTTTTGCTACGTTACTTGAGTCAGGCTGATGTGGTTGAGAATTATTTCTCAATTTACTCACAGAATCTATGAAACATCAGCCCTTCGCAACACCAAAGAGCTCAGAGAACATGCAAAACATCACATAAAATTTTTTGTACGTTGAACCAAATAACTGCGGTAAAACGATCGAAATACAAACAACCATTAGCTTAATACCTAGTTATCTTTGCTCTCAAATTACTTCACAAAATCTAAGAAGCAATGAATGGAGATCAAGAAGAATCAATGAATGGACAGTTTAAAAACATAGGAAAAAGCTGGAGGAAGAATATGTGCCGGTCGATGGTGCCAACATGGCGTAAATTCGTCCGCAGTCAAGAAGCCGGTGCGCTAATCTCTTCCGCATTATGATCGATAACCAAAAAATTATTGGGAATTTACTAGTTTTTGACGGTTTTTGGTTCTTTCTTCGTCATCTTAGTGGTACGAGGGACCAAACACGTCGGTGGTTCTGAGAAACTGCACCACGAAATTTATCGTGAACACTGCTTTCAAGCAATAATCAGTAGGAATCCGTTTTCTCGATGTGAAACAAAAAAGTCGAGTTTAGGGCGTGAGTGACCAGTTTGGACACAAGGCCCCATAGGCAAAACCGCCGTGGGTGCTCAGTGTGGACACGCGGTCTCTTAGAGGCACCGTGCGCGCTGGAAATCGCCTTTAGTTTTCAGTGCCGAATCAAACCATCTGGACAAGGTGACATTACTCACAAAACTTGGGCATTAAAACGCGCGTCTTGAAAGTTATGGCCACCTGAAAGCGGGAGTGGGTCGATCATCTTGCACTTCTGAGCTGATCATCTAGCACTTCTGGGTCGATCATCTACCACCTTTTTCATAGAATATGCGACCATCGAACAACATAAATATTATATTATGCAATACTTGCTGCGGTATAATATTTATTATTATCTATAGTAGGTAAATATCAAGTAGGCTCTTTGCTTCCTGGCTTTGCCAGGTTCCTCACAGTTTGAAGTATGTCGGTCAAAAGGGCGCGGTTGACCTGCCCCAACCACGATTTGATCGTGCGGGAGAATATCGACCCGCGTCCTGGCCGACACCCCTACATAAGTTTTGCTGGAGGGAGAGCACGATAGTCTGGCGAAGGGAATCACGCACGGTTGTTGCTGTTGAATATGAACTGTAAACATTTAATGCAACAACTTTATTAACCTAATAATAACAAATCGTAATCTTTCTACTTCCGTTTCTTGATGATCTTGGACGCCTTAGAATCGAATTCCTTGCCCGCTGCAGGCTTTCTTCTCTTCCAGTTGGAGCTGGAAGCTCTCCGTTCTCGCTGTGCGTGGGCGAGTGGAGGTTGAATTACGCCTGAATCAAACCATATATATTCTTCACTTCCGCACTGCCGTTCAGTTCGCAAAGTGCGCTTGATTGCGAAATCGCGCTGCGGCGCGGTTGCGAGTATCCTCAGACAGGGATGTGGGATCACCCTGGCACCAAAGGACAAAAGCGCCCGGGTGATCCCACATCCTTGTCTGAGGATGCTCGCAACCGCCCCGCAGCAAGATTTCGCAATCAGGGTGCACTTTGCGGGCTGAACGGCAGTGCGGAGGTGAACTGTAGAAAACCGTTCAGGGTGGGAATGGGAGGGCACTTGACATTTACTCACTATAGATAATAATAAATATTATACTGCAACAAGTATAGCACAATATAATATCATAATCTATAGTTCGTAAATATCAAGATGGCTCGTTCAATTCACTTTGTTAAAATCGATTTCTGATACGAGTTGAAAGTGAGCTCCTTGTTATAGAATCTTTGGAAGGTTGAAATTCCAGGAGCCCACAATGCTGCGCCCATTATTTCCTTAATGGACATTCTCTGCCTGCAAGCTTTCGATGTGCTGGCAGATAGAGTGGAGTGGGCTGAGAAGCCCTCCTCGACGCCCGCATCTGCTAGAGTGGTCTTAAAGGCACAGTCCAACCTCGGGAGCAAAATTTGGGATTTCCACATAATTGTGAGGTAGACCCGCCCCATATGACACCTGCCAAGTGCGAGCTCTCGATTCCTCCGAATAGGCGAGATACAAGAGAAAGCCACCCTGGGGCGCTCACCCCAAGAAGCCACATCGGCACGCCCCTTTTACGATTTTTTGAGCTCAATAGTGGCAATATTAGCAAAGGTTTCCCATCTCAATATCCCCGTTCTTCCCTTAAATCTCAAACTCTCGCTTTGTTCAGCTCAACTCGCAAGTTTCGGTTGCAAATGACTATAGTTACAAGCTTCGGACAACTCGTCCACCATGCTTTCGCAGCTCAATTTTTGAGGGGCCATAACTCCTTTCCCAGAAGATCTTGTACGATTCTAGAGACATCACTGGAATCAGCGTCGGTCCGTTTTCAAGGTAGGTGGGGAAAGAGAAAAACGATTTCGACGTTGGATAGTGCCTTTAATCCAGCGCGCTACGGTAGAGGACTTCACTATTTTTGTGCGGTGGGACATAAGAAATCAACAAGCGGTTCTCCTCACCGCGAATTCCCTCCGTAGCCCGCGGATATTCTTCTAGCGCTCTAACTGGACATAGTAATGTGTCTTCCTCGAGAGCTCCATACGCAGCAGTTTGTGGGGTACCAGAATTTCTGTTCTTGTTACGATAATCAATAAGGAAGGTCTAACGTAAAGTCCCCTTCTAAAGGCTTGTTACCGACAATAAACAGATTTCCGATAAGCGTTTAGGTGAGCATAGAGTGAGCAACACTGTCAGTTTTAGCGTGAGGGCTTTTAGAGACAGATTTCTGTTGACGCTAAACCTAGGGGTGTACATACTCAAGTATCGTATCTACCAGGTTGTCCAATAAATCTTGTTCGAAAATTTAACCATTCTTAGTTTTTTTTTCAACTTTATTGAAAAACAAGTCTAATCAACAATATAATCATCACAGTTATCCACAACAGTGGCCCATCGATTGGGCAGGTCGCCGATGCCCTTCGCCCAGAACTCCGGGAGCTGCGACTCGAAGAAGACCGCGATGTCGGATTTGAGGTTGTCGTAGTTGGTGAATTTTCTCCCGGCCAAATGGTGCTTCAGCGGTCCGGGAAATACGGCGGATGGGCAACCGTCTCCCAGCCGAGCGTCGCCAACTTCTGCTGGGTCTCCTTCGCAACGTGGGGGCGCGCTTGGTCGTGCAGCAGGTGGACCGAGGCCCGTCGGGGACGCTTTTCTCGGACGGCGGCGGCTAGTTTTTCGAGCTGATTGGTGTAGATGGAGGCGGTGACCGTCCTGCCTTGCGGGAGCAGCTCGAAGTACAGCATGCCCTTGGGGTCCCACCAGCAGCAGAGCATGATCTTCAGCATGATCTTCTCCGCGTGGGGTCCTGACGGCACGGCGGGCGACGTTGTCGTAGAGGAGACCCAGCTCTCATCCCCAGTGACCAGGTCCTCGAGAAACTCCTTGCGATGCGGACGAAGGAGGAGGGACTGGCAGGCGGCTACGCGGCTCTGCTTGTTGGCGTCCGTAAGACGGTGGGGGATCCATCGGGCCAGAACTTTGTGGTAGCCGAGTAAGTTGAGTCGATTGTGGATGGTGGACTTGCTGCAGCCGAGCGTCGTCGCCAGTTCACGTGTGGTGGCTTCCGGCTTCTCCTTGATACAGCTACGGACTTCGGCATCATCCACCGTACAAGGCCTTCCGCTGTGCTCCCTGTCCTCGAGGCTCGTGTCGCCGCTCTCGAAACGATTGAACCAGCGGCTCACTGTGCGTTGGGACACTGCATCCTTCTTGCACGCCCTGCACATGTTGGCGACCGCGGTGCCCGTGTCGTTGCCCAGCAGCCACTCGTAGTACACGAACGTACGAATTCGACCTTGGTCCATTTTAGCTTGTACTGGTAGCTAGACGCGGCGACTGCGCCTTATAAACCCCTAGCGTAGATCTTTGGAGAACCTTCTAGAAGGTTCTCACACTTCCCCGATATAATAACACTTCTAAGGAAAATTATAGGATTTTGAAAATTTTCGGACAAGAATTATTGTACAACCTGGTACATCCCACATCGTTGAATATAAAGCTCTTGGAGGTTTGACCCGATAGTCCTTTCATAAACCTAGTCACCAACGCGCATGCACCCCAACTGGTTTTCAGCAATAAATCCGATACAGTTGTGATGGCCGCCTTATGTGATGCGATAGAGGAGTAGCTTAAATCTTCCTCTACTAGTTGGGACAAAAAGTTACAAAGATCGATATCGGTCGCTGTAAGAGGTGTAATTTTCTTCTTGATGAGAAAATTTTCCCATTTCTTCAAAGCCGAGTTGTATTGTCCTCTAGTACTTGCAGCCGAGCTGGCCACGATCGTATCGACTGCCAGCTTATTGCATCATTTCACCCCCCACAATGCGGCAAGTTTATTCAGGCTGGCATTTCGAAACCCTTCTGGTCGAGAAAGGGGTGGCGCTGTCCCATGGAATCGACCACCAAGGGTTCGATTCTGCTGTGAGGAAGTACTGGGGCTTCTTCCGCGTGCCGTAGCAGGAGCGGGAACCAAAATTGTGTTTTCCATAGAGGAGCTACGAGGATAATGGATGTCTGGTCTCTTATCGCCTTCCGTATCACTCTTCCGACCAGGGCTAATGGCAGAAAGACGTAGCCGAAGGTCTCCCACAAGCTCTGAGCGAAAGCTTCGGTCCTGTGGGCACCTGGATCAGGATTTAGTGAGAGATAGGATTCAAGTTTACGGTTCGAAGGTGAAGCGAATAAATTCACTGATCATCCGCCGAAATGACTGAATATCTTTTCAGCAATTATCGGATTTAGGGACCATTCCGAGACCACTCTGTGGAACACTCTGGACTCAAAATCTGCCTCGGTGTTCTCAATCCCCAGTCGGTGAGTGGCTAATAGCCGTATTCCTATGTCAGCGCACCATATCCAAAATTGCTTGGCTAAGGTAGAAAGGGTTCCGTTAGTTGTGCCGCCACACCGCTTCCAGTAAGAAATCGCGGTCGTGTTGTCTAATTCTAGGAGGACATTAGTATTTTTCCACTGGGCAGCGAACGACTTCAGTCTAAAGAAAGCTGCCTGAAGTTCCAGTATATTGATGTGCCTGCCTGACCAAACACTGGACCAACTTCCGCCTGTGCCGATCCAGCAGCAAACCGCGCCCCAACCCTGGTTTGATAGGTCGGATCTGCTACCCTAGCCACCTCCAGTTGTAATCGGCGTGCCATATGGATTGACAGAGAAGACACAATAGAGGCGGAATTAGGAATGCCGACAGTCGTCTAGCTGAACATTCCTCAGCTTGCACCAGTACTGCTGCCTCCTTTTGAGTTCTGGGATTTTTTTCCTGTGGAAGTATATAATCTCCCGAAATCGTATCAACCTCCATGCCCAAAAACTCAATACTCCGAGATGGACGCAGGACAAATTTTTTGTAGTTCATGCGCAAGCTCAAATATTCAAAAATCTGAGCAGCATAAGATGCCTCTTGCTGGGCAAGAGTAGGAGCTATCAGAAAAGAAAGCTCAGTCATCGAAATAGTAGATTACTCTCATTCCCCTTCCTCGGAAGTGAGAAGCCACCACCCTCATGAGCTTCTTATGAACATAAGGTGCTGTCGCCAGACGAAACGGCAAACATGTAAGCCGGAAAATAACCCGTCTCAGAAAAATGCTCAAAAGTTCTGGTCAATCTCTGATATGTTTGTTGCAAAACAAGCGTCAGTCATATCGATCTTGGCGCAAAAGTCGTTCATATTCACCGCATCTCTTGCAGTGGGAAAACTTTTCATTTCAAAATGGGGTATTCCGAGGAATCTCTTTAATGGCCTGAGATTGATTATTGGTCTGGTAGCCCCGTCCTTTTCAGGTATTCCGAACATTGTTGATCCCCACACTGGGGATCCCAACGGGAAGGGTTCAAGCACCCCCTTCTCCCTGAACATCTCGAGTTCCTGAGACAGGCTCTGTGGTAACCTCTGTACTACGGCTCTAGGGTTACTAGAGGTGTGGTCGGGTTTTGAAGGGCAACCTATAACCACTCAGTATTCTTAAGACCATGGGGTCAGAAGACAAGCTTTGCGGTCAGAATGTATTTTTGAGAAATTACAATTTTCTTGCACAACAGGGAGCTCCGCTCTCGGCTCGCATTCAGAATTGAAAGAAGAATGAAAATTCAAAAATGGCGCTTCAGAAACCCACCTGTCCCGCGCGGGTGGAGATGAAGTTCTCTTCATATTCAAGTCCTGGGCGAAGAACTTCTGTAGTGATTTCGAGGTCACTGATTCACCGGCTGCTAATTCATCTCTGAGGTCCTTTCCGAAAAATTCCGGCAAGACTGTCTGATGAGTGCGATGCACGGTGGTTGAGCCCGTCAGTGACATTCTCTTGTACGAAAGCATTGCCTTCCAGGGGTCAACATGAAGAGCCCTGTGGAGAAAGTTATGAACCTTCGACGTTACAGCGACAAATGATCATTTTCTGTTCTAAGGCTCACCTTAGGAAGCGTTCTCAACGGAACACAATAACATCCATAATTGCTGCGGAGACCATTGTCTCCAGTGTTTCAAAGCAGCCAATTGACGTCGCCGGCAGCTCAGCTCCGTGTCCATCTGAACCCATTTTTCGTATGAGTTCCACAATGTTGAGCGTATTCAGGAACGTTTCGTGCATGCCGTGCAAGTCCCGCTCTCGTATCAGGATCGACCGATCGTTGTCTCGCAGCATCCGCTCATCCACGATAGGCACCTCCGCAAGAGGTGAAGTCTTGCAAGGGCAGTTTACGAAGGAGCGTGTTCCTAAATACAACTGAATTTGATTCTTTGTAGATCGAGTATTCAAGGATCCAGATAAACAATTATCTGTCAATTTGACTGAAGAGTGTCCCGGCTGCGTGTTGATCGAACCGCTCCCTAGCGACCTCAGAAATCGTGACTCTAACGCGCTGAGTCTTCTGTGGACCTCATCACGAGCAAGACGAAACTCGTCTCTACGATGCTATCTTTTGGCGGCTTTAGTGGTAAGTAGTGTTCACTCTTCGGCTCTGGCCTTGGAGAGCGCGACTCGCTGGACTCTCGGCTACTTGACGATGTAGACGATCCAAATGATCTCGAAGACGTCGAACTTCACGAACGCGATCTTTCCCTCGCCGGCGAATGGGATTCGGATCGACGCATCGTGCAAAAGAAGACCTTGTAGTGATTAGAAAAATCCGCACAATTATACTCTTTAAATGAAATAACAAGTGGAGAGAATGAGAAGCATCTGCTTGAGATGTCAATATGAAAGCAATTTCAACAGGGAGAGACTTGAAGATAAAACCCTTCTGAGGGCAGTCTTGGCACAGTAAAATGTCCGCCCACAATGTTTTCAATCGATATGACCGGTCACCCTCTCTCGGGTACCCGTTACAGGAGTAGCAAGTTTGGCCCCGCCCGTATTTTGACGCCTCCTGTATTTGCCCTTTTCCTCCAACGCAGAGTTACTGGATGATCTTCGCCGTCAGTGACGTGCGTGGTTCACTTGTTAGGCAATCCACCAACTGTACCGACGGTGAAGATGACCGTGCAACCTTGCGTTGGAGGAAAAGCGCAAATACAGGGGGCGTCAAAATACGGGCGGTGCCAAACTTGCTACTCCTGAAACGGCATAGTGAGTCGTTTTTGGCGCTTCAAAATGCGTAGACATTATGCTGCAAGCGGTACGGTTCTATTCACGTTGTTATCTCAACCACGTTTACGTGCGTGTATGCTGTCTTCAAAGGCATTGTTCACGATAAATTTTACTTTCGATATCTTCACGGCTGACGGAAGTTCTGGTGCCCTATATAGCTAGGCATGCCTAAAAAGGACACGAAGGACGCGTTTTTGAGCAAAAATACGTTAATTTTGTTTACGTTGATTTTTGAGCGTGGAGGAATTGACCGCTAAGAGGGTGATACCTATCAGTGCAATGAAGCGATCAGCTCACTTATCAGTAATTTCTTGACTTGATCACTCCTGTAATCTGAGTCTTCATTTGTTCATTCCGAGGGGGCGGATCTGGGGCACCAGGCGTGTCTAGGGCACCAATACGCTTGTTTGCAGCCGTTATTTTGCCGCTCCTGGCTCGCTGTCCACCGTTCCTTCGACACTGGTAGCCTAGGATCCTTCTCGCCTATCATTTTACTGTGGAAAGTCAACGAGGATGATCATCGTGAAGGCTGCCTTTGAAAACGATGTTGGTGCAAAGCTCAGACACCCTTTTACAGTGTGTTGACACTGGCTGTACGTTAGAAATGAGGGTTTTTCATGGGCCCCTTCGACATTTCCGTTCCTTAGAGAGGCCAAGCTACACAAAACTTGGAGAATGACCTTCTGCGCTCACGTTGCCTTGAAGGCTTAATCAAGAAAACGACAGCGAAAGATTTTTTATTCTGATGAACGAACTATTCCCGAAATTTGAACATAAAGTCTCACAAGCACTGCTTGAGAATGATTAGTACATACATGTGTATGGAATCACCACTTTGTGATATAGGGACAGTGCCGTCGCGAGCTGAAAAAAGGGTAGAACATACGAGGGTGACAGAATACGATTCTCTTCAACTTTGAATTTCGCACGTCGCTTTTGTTTCAATCTAACGGTTCCACGTATGTGCATCGCCTTAGTACATTCCGTATTTTCTCTTTCAGAAGTACATACCCTTCTATTTCTCAGGCCTGTTTTTAGCTGTACTTCTAATAGAGGTGTACTTCTATTTTTCAACCTTTGTTTTTTCCGAATTCTCATAGTGAAGATTTCAGTAACAAAACTACAATCAAGAGTCGTGAAAATTCAGCCATTCAAATCCAAACGATTCATCGCTTGCACACTCGTTAATATTATCGTCCTTTTTTAAGCCGTAACACTGTTTTAGAGTCTAGTCTTTTTCCTTATCTTTTTTAAAACTGTGCTACTATTTGAGGTGTAGTTCAAATAGGGTTGTACTTCTAATACTCAGCCCTCTCTTTTTTATGTACTTCTATCAGAGGTGTACTTTCAATAGAAGAAGCACGGTATACAGGAGTGATCCAGCTCAATATCATCAGCTTCAGATTGGCCCCATTGCTCAATCGCTTCACCTTTTTCGTTTTGAACAGATTTATTAAAAACGTTAGCTATTATGCTCACTTTGAGCATCCAATTAGTGGGGTGATAGCGCGCTCATGACAGCATCGCGAGAGTGAATGGTTAACAATAGACGCGCTCGTGAGGTGTATGTGGATAGGTTAACTGTCTCTGCTGTGCACAATCTAGGAACGGTTAGTTTCCGTTGTTGGAGCTCATGTCCGCCACATACATATATATTTCCTTCCACTCTCATTTGTAATTTTCTATTGTCCTAGCAGCGATTATGTTCGACCTTTATCGCTTCATCGAACTCGCAAAAAAGCTCAATATGAGTGGCTAGGATGAATCCATTTCATACTCCTATTTTCAGCACATGACGAAGTACTGCTGATATCTCACTAGCGACTGCTTTAAACATCCCATAGCGATTTGTAAAACCATGTTGTCGTTGCAGTAGGTCTGCGAAAGTGAATGAAAGACCTGTGATTAAAATTCTTTAAGTGGCTACGGAGGTCCCAAAATTGGCATTTTCATTTTTTACAAAAAGATAAGCGTAACCATCACAAAATTTCTAGGGTGTTCAGAAAATATTGATCAGATTCGGCTCAAAACTTTTAACTAGGGTTATTTAGGGCGCTGAAGAAGAATCTGGGGTCTATTCCTTGCCAGACTTAGGGACACTCTTGATTACGATAGGCATAATGCATTTTAACTGGCTTTATTTACCTTAAATTTTTGAAACTCGAAAAAAATTCGTGTCCAGCATTCCAAATAACATCCGCAGTGAAATTTTGAGTCAAATTTGAGACCTCGAATAAGCTACCGTATACCCACCGTTACATACCGTTATTCAAAGAAAATCGATGAACCGCAAACAGATTTGTGTTAGGCGGCCTAAATAAGCTCTATGTAAAGGCATTCTCGAAATCATCAAAAGTCGCATTTGGCCGGCAAAATTTCCCCAGTTTGAAGCTTCGGACCAAATCAGACGTAATTTTTCAAAAATTGACAAGTGGGCTTCATGTCCGTAATCAGCACCCAAAACAACCCAAAGAAAAAGGTTTAAGCTCAATCCAAGAATTTTTTTCAACGCTCTAAAAATTGCCATTCTTGTACCACTAATCTCTTCGCTAAAGTATGAAAATGCCCTTTTTGGAAATCTCCTGCGAATCTTTGGAGCATTTAGGGGATTTGGAATACGTAATATCAATGCTGTGTCCCATACCTACAACTATCATAACATGGTTCTAGAAAAGTCCTCGGGAGATGCAAGGTTATCCCTAGTCAGGATACACTGTTCTTTCCCATCACTAGCCCTTTCAGAGTTTGAGTCACCGCTGTGCATATTTCGGGCTAATTGGAGATTAAGCCTTATTTTACGATTATGATGAGCTATGGTAATTAGGTCCTCATACTCCATGATTTCTTTTCCCTAATTGAGTTCCCAATTTCAGGAATGAACTCGCAGGTGAAATGTTTAATCTAGGTGGCCACGTTTTTCCACCTTGGAAGTGACACTGGTTGTCCGGAATTTTGCTTATAGCCACTATCGGATCTACTCGGCGTTTTGATCATTAGAGCCTTACGCTGTAATACAGTTTACTGTCTTACTAATCAATGTTGCAGTGATACTATCGCACTTTCAAGGTAGAACAGAATTGCGTAGCTTATGTGTTGGTCAACCTATCAAACATTCTATCTACAGACTAAGCTGTTAATTCGAGCTTGTTGCCAATAATAGAGGCGTCCTTCGTTTCCCCCAACCCAAGGGCGAGGAATGGAGCTACCGTCTATCGTAGGGGAGGTCCGTTAAGACCTGTCCTGCGATGGACACAATCTCCGTTCTTCGTCCATCGGTTACAAGATGAAGGAGGTGTAGCACTTTGGCAATAATCATCAAACTGCCTCAGCTAGCATTTATGCTCTTGGTCCTGCTGCTACCATTCCTTACCATTCCTAGCCCTAGGTCTCAGCCAATAGCAGGCCCACGACAAACAGTAACTCACTCCAAATATTGACCGTCTGACGTTTATCGCTCGATGAGTCGGGAGCAAAACCCTACATTCTCTAAATACCCGAAAGATCAAATAGAACGCTCGGCTTGGAAGGTAACTTTCCGTCTTTCGATCTCCCACCTCTGAGTTGCGTCGGTAGTCGTTGAACAGCTAGAGAGACAGTCTTCCAAGTTACATGAGCGAACATATGACGTGCTAAGGGCAAACAAGTAACTATTGGGAGAGAGCAGGCGCCACCTGAATATTCGATATTTGGTATTTCTGCATGGATGTAATGTGCTCCCTGAGTTTTGTGCGTGTGCAAAGTCTCAGACCTCAATTTTACTGAATGTGTGACAAATAGTTTTCCGAAATAGTGGATCGACGACGTCCTCAAAGACACAGTCCAAGCTCGTGGGTAAAATTCGATGTTATGGTCCGGTCGCAGAGTGTAGCAACCTTGCCAAGCGCGGAAGTTAGCCAGAAAAATAAAGATCCATAACAACCTCGTGGCGGCTCAAAATAGAAGAAATAGCTCGAATCAACAGTCTTTGAGAGGCCACGATTCCGTTCGTAGTAGGTTCTGAGCGATTCTGGAGACACCATTGTGATTAGCCCGAAATTCTCTTCAAAATAAGCAAGAAAACTGGAAAGCTCTTCGATTTTCAGATCAATCACTAAATAGATGTAGAACTAGAACCCCGGGTAGAAATCGAGAAAAACGCACCAGGAGGGCACATAATCTTTTACTCTCACCCCGCCTCTTTACTCTCAAAGGAACTGTTTGCTGTGACAATGATATCTGTCGAGGATCCGTTCTTCGGAGCTCTCTACTCTGTTGTTGCATTCTTTGCTTCTGACTCCAACTAATACTGTTATGGCCAATACATTATTTCCTTCTCGATTAGCCCCATTTTTCAATGGTGACAACCACCGTAAACATGTTCATCCAATCGGACAACTAGTACAGGCCAGAGAATAATGTCACTAAAACAAGATGTTTGGGAACCTTCCTCGCTGTTTTGGGCATAAAAATATTAGTTGGAGCTCAATTTCGGTAACTTTCGGTCGCCAACGCATTGCTATGAGTGGAAAACTCGGCAACGAAAATCATCGTGAACGCTGCCTTTATAGGCACAGTACAACCTCGGAATTGTTTCCCGTTCTCTAGCTTATTTTGAGGACGGTTCTACTCATATTCCAATTATGTCTCTGGGATCGCACCTCCTAGGAACGGAGATATGGCCCATCAAAAATTGAGCCGCGGAAGCATGGCGAGTTGTCCGAGGCTTGTAACTTCTGTCATCTGCAACCGATGTATGCGAGCGGACCCAAATGAAGAGAGAGGCTGAGAATGAAGGGAAGAACGGGGCTATTCATCAGAAACCATACCTTCTGTCGGCAATACTGAGCTCAAAAGATCGAAAAAAGGCGTACCAAAAAGCGGCTTCCTGATGTGGGCGCCTCAGGGTGGCTTCCTCTTATATCTCTCCTATTTGTTGGAATTGAGAGCTCACACTTGGCAGGTGTCGTGCAAGGTGAGCTTTCTTCACAATTATGTGGAAATCCGTGCTTTCGTCCCTGAACTTGGTCTGTGCCATTAGGGTGCTCTAAGAATATATGACTAGCTGATAACTGGTGTCGAACAACGGGTTTGGAACGTATCTTACATGTGAAACTCAACGGGAACATTTCACGACCTACCTAATAGACCTACATGGTTCCACTCATCAGAAGGTCTGTTTTTCATTACTCAGGACACCTGCAGCGCCCAGGGTTGCGAACGAATAACACTTAGGGAGAAGCTGACAAGCACAAAGAAAAATCTAACAAAAGCCTCTAAAGGCAGTACTCACGACAATTTTAGTTCTCGGGTCACTTCAGATACGTTCGCCACCATTTGTTGCCAAAACTATGAACTAACTACGAAAAACGCAACAAAGTGGTTAGTTTTAGTGGCATTGTTCTCTGGCCCGGGGTCAAGCCTACACTGGGATGATCCCAGTGTGAGAGGAGAGGGGTAGCAGTTTGGCAGACTGCAATGTGGGGAGGTACATCAGAGTTGGGTCGTGTGCGAGTAAACATGATGATCCACTCCGCTCAGAAAAATGTTTTGTTTCCCAAGTTTTTTCAGAACTTTCAAGTTTGAATTTGCCTTCATTTCGATTTTCTCTGGTTTTTGTATTCAACCTCCGAAGTGCGAACAAACAAAAAGAAATCAATTATTACCAGCCAAGAGTTTTTCCAGCGTTCCTGTAGTCATTTTGTTTCTCTTGTGAGTGCATAAATCTAGAAAAACACGAATTTTTTCACATACTCGACATTTCAGATGCCGATGTCCGACTCTTTGAATCTTGGACATTGGGACATATGTAGGGTTTCCAATTAAAGTTTTCCGAGCTTTTTCGATTTTGCCTGAGTCGAACTCGAACATGTTCGCAAAGTCGAACTAGGCAATGGGAGAGAAGTACACTTGTCAGACGATTAGCAGCAGAAAACTGCGGTCGAGGTTCAATTTGCTGCTGGGTTCTTCAAACTCAATCAGTGTTTTGAAGGCAGCAAAAACCAGCTCGTAAACGTGATTGATATAACTACGGAAATAGAATGGTATGGATAAAAACACAATGCCAACGCATTTTGAAGCGTTAAAAACAACCCATAATGCCCCAACGCGAATGAGAAGTCAGCCTCGACCCTGTATTTCTCCGCCCCTTGTATTTGTGTCCTCCTCTGAAACAGGGGCTCTGGGCCATTACCAACGTCGGTGACGTTTGTTGGTGGTACAGTAAGCACAATAAGTAAACCACATACATCGACGACGGTGGTAATGGCCCAGCACCCCTGTTTTGGAAGAGGACGAAAGCACAGAGGGCGGAGAAATACAGAGGCGGGTCAAGTTCTTACTCATGTAGCGTCATTGTGTGTAGTTTTTGACGCTTTGAAATTCGTAAGCCTTGTGTTCTGAGCCACATCATTCTATTTCCGTAGTTATCTCAACCACGTTTACGAGCGTAAATGCCTTTAATATGCAGGCTGCATCAAAACTGTGGACAGTAGATTTCTTTCCCCACAGGGCTGAGGTAACACTTCATACAGTTGAGTAATTTAAATGAACTTTAGTGAACTATGCGATGAATTAATCACGGTTACGATGCGATCAGAAAGTTAATTAAACGCTACGTTGAAGTTGGCACGCAATCCGATCTCGCACCTATGTAAAATCTTCGAAGTAGCGAAAGAAGGACGCGGCTTTCTGCACGCTATTCCTTCGAAAAATGGTAAGACACTGTGAAGTTAACTATCAGATTTTACCACGATGAGGGGAGCGGTTATTGATTAACGGCGATGACATAGGGAAGGTTCCGATCATTTAAGCCCTGGGCAGTTCATGACTTGGAGACTAGGAAATCATTCCTCGTAAAAGTCCATTGGCAAGAACAGAAGAGGTTTCTTGTTCGAGAGACGCACTTCGGTTTTGAGAAATCCAGATAGTTGTTTCTGCTCATTTTCACCCCGGACGGTCGCAGTCGATCACCTTCCCTCGTCGTCAAGGATTCTGTAACAATAAACCGACGCCGTTAAACATCTTGATCACATCTCGAATCCTTGCTGAGTCGAATGGAGTTGTGGACGACTCATTTGGACTCTCTGGTTAGTCGCTTTATCGACCGTGCCGGATTGCCTCAATGATGCCACTCGGCAATAGAATAACGCTTGCTCAGTGGACTCCTCATTTTAAACAAGAAAAATTAAAGATGGGTAGAATGAAGTGGCTTGGATGCGAACAACAAAATCGTTAGCCACTCTAGCAAACTGGTTGAGAATAGTGTTATCCGTTCGAGCAGACTTGCAAACAGCGATACGTAAGAATCTCATTAATATAAGAACAAACGTCTTCTGATTTGTGTCGAATTCGCAATTTTTTCGATTCTGAAAAGTTGTTGAAACATCACAGGTACAAGAAAAAGGAAACACCACTTGTGAGCCGCTTACTCATAAGATGTGATATATGTCAGTTACCCTCTAGAGACTCCCTAAAATTTTTTCACAAATTTTTTGCTAAATGGACTCTTTGTGAAAGTTCACGTATTTCACCTGACGTGTAGAAAACGAAACTGATGTGAAATAAGGGTCTGACAGGTGCGATTAGGATAAAACCGTTGTCTATTCTACTGTCTGGCTGTTCGCATAGTCTCACCCCACCAAAGCTCGGTGTGGAGATGCTCCAAAGCGCCGGGGTTAGAAGTAAAAAGTACCAGGTCTGGAGGTGGTAAAGTCAAAAAAAGCCATTCTCTTACCAATACGAAAATGATTTACGGACGATTTGCAGTATTTCAAGACCGACCTTTGTTAACAAAAATTTTCTCTGAACGAGTCGGACTTGGTAACAGTCAAGTATGAGAAACATCTTCTTCTCGTAGGTCCCCTCCACATTGTAAATATTTTAGAGCGTCACATAGTACCACTATTTATAGCCTGAGTTTGAGACTCCTAGCTCTTGATTTAACCGAAAACGAGCATCTAAATTCGATCGATGGGATTTGGACCTCTAAAATTGGTCCTATCCCATTGAAGAAAATTTTTGGTAAACCCTTTTGGAAAGGACTTCGCGATATTTTCTAGTACGGCGGAGAACAAGCAGATCAAAGAGTATTTTTTAGCGTTAAAGTTGCCTAAAATCTCTTCCGTACTTGCACCTGTTAGGTATGATAAATATGTTTTCCTCGTAAATCGTGTTCATATATGGTTTATTCTGCAAACAAGGAAAACAAGTATAATTTTATATATATAGTAAAAATGAAAATAAGGACAAAAAAAGTGATGAATGAATAAGAAAAAAAAGCGAATCTGCATATGGGGAGGGAGGCCTCCGTGACAGGCCACCCGCTGGGAGAGCCGCACTCTCCACCGACCAATCGCAGTGCCACGCCTGACACTGGTCTGGCATGGACTAGTTGTCCTGTTTGATGAATATATTTTCGGAGGTTGTCACAGGTGAAAAATGGAGTCAGTCGACAATGGAAAAATATTTCTTGCAAAACAGTATTGGTTTGGCTCCGATGGAAGGAACGAAGCAACAGGGAGTAGAGAGTGTTTGAGGATGGGTCCACAAATGATTGAATTGTCACCACCAACAGCTCCACTGAGAGTGCGGGAGCAGAGTGAGAGGACAGGACTTCGATCATTTCTGGCGGGTTTTACCGATATTCTCGTCTTTTCAGCTCTACATGGTGGCCAAGCCATTGATCTAGCAGACAATCCAAAAGTTGAAGATCATTGTGAACGCCGACTACAATCACGTGTTCAGTAGTAAATGGGTAAAGCGTCAACTCTGCGTGACAAAGGCGTTGAACCTAGGTGAGGGATTCAAATTTGCGCGAGTGGCCTCAAAGTTGATGATCCGAGCAACTAAACAGTTTGTTTTGCTATAACAAGTTGTCCACTTCGTTTTCACATCGAAGTTGTCTCATGATTTCATAAATGCCACTTGAACGCTAATGTCTGTGAATAGATAGTGATTCGATGCATAATGCAGCTCTGCCGTGAGCCTACTCGCTTATCATTCAGCCACGGGGACTGACCAACATAGATCTGACATAGGCAATTCTCAGAATGCGAGCTTTTTAGTGGGAAGAACCATAATGCGAGCTTTTTAGTGGGAATATACATTAGCCATAACGGTTGCTGCTCTACTGTCAATACACGATTTCTGACTCAATTTTGAATATGTTGGAATTTTGAGGGGTGTGAGGTTCTCGAAAGTAGCGTAGGTAAAACAAGCTTTGCAAGATAATGGCCATGGTGCACGGAAAATGTGCGTCCTAGAATGTTTTCTAGTGTTATGCAGAGTAGGGGCGATTGCTTCACTTCCGTGTGTTGTTCATGCGATGTTACCATACTTCGTTTTCTTCTTGATAAATAATTATTGTCCTTTGTGAATTGTGGGAACCTTTATCTTCACGAGTAGTATGATATCAGAATCACGCTCTGAAAAGACGTGTCGGAATTCGGACATGCGACCACACAGAGTTCCCAACGCACTAGACAAGGGCTGTTCTAGGGTAATCTTGGTGAAGGAGCCTCATCCTTAAAGGCAGTGTTCACGATGAAAAAAGTTTTCGAAATTCCACTAGGATTGGGTAGTGGAGGGACACTCTGTAACGTTAACGTCGAAAGAACGCATGAAAACGAGCCAGGAAGAGCCCCAAAAGAGCCCGAAATTGTAACTTCGAGCGCATTGAAAACCCCAAAAGCGCATCACACGCCCACCGACGTGAACAAATGAATGCTCGAGATCGTGAGATGAGCGATGATTTCCAATCATTAGCCCCGTTCTTCCCTTCATTCTTAGCTTCTCTCTTTACTCAGGTCAGCTCGCATAGATCGGCTGCAAAAGACCGAAGTTACAAGCCTCGGACAACTCGTCCACCATGTTTCCATAGCTCAATCTTTGAGAGACAATAACTCCGTTTCTAGGGGGTCTTGTGCGATTCCAGAGACATCATTGGAATCAGCATGAGACCGTTTTCAAGATAGGCGAAAAAACAGAAAAACGATTTTCATCGTGAACACTGCCTTTAAGTCAGGATTGGTTTAGGAATATTCTATGTTACCATTCACGCTATACACAAACATATAGAAATAGATACTACCTCGCTACAGTAGTGATGAAAAAATGTTAAACAGTCGTCAAGATAAGTACAAACTTTTTGAAGAACGTTAATTAAACTTATATGCATGGAGTAATACGCATACAACAAGCTTTGTTAAAAGCAGAAATACCCTATAAAACACCCATCTTGTCATTTTCGTAATGTATCCTCGCAAGTTTTAAATCGTCGTCAGTTTTCTTATCACCGTCTTCAGCAACTTGCCACTCTTGCGCAGCTATGCACATCCGCCTGTTATGTAATCTGTCGCCCCCCCCCCCCCCGCTTCTGAATGCGAGCCTGATCTATAATTTGCTCGCTTCCAGCGTAAGATTTTGCCACAGAGTGCATCATAACTCATATTCTCGCTTTCATGTAATCGATTTCTACTCATAGTCGGTAAAGCAGTCCCAGCAACCAGCCATGTCTATTTGGGACGGTCTTCGTATGATCTAAATTGATCAGTTACGATTCCCTTGTAAAGAGCTTGGTTATGGCATACCTGCGATCAGAGCAGACACCTGAGCAGTTTCTTCTTCGTGCAGCCAAAACTTCCCACTTGCAATTTCGGTGCTGCCCATTTCATGATTTACCTAAACTTTCGTGTGCGAATAGTATACGCATAACTTGATTTCCATCGCGTAGTGGGTTGATCACAAACACTTGGTTAGAGAACTGAATGCAAATGTAGTTTCTGTACATACTTGTTGATTATCCTCTGCATAATGGTCATCGTTCTTCAGCAAGCAGCCCAAGTAAAAGGAATCGTTCACTAGTTCAATTCCTCCTTCGTCTTAGCAAAATCCTCTTGAAGGTTTTCGGGAGACCCACATCTGCTGGCATTTCATGCATTGTGGCTTACTTCGGAACGAGGTTCACAATTCATTGTAGTTTTGCGTTGTTTCCAGCGAATAACACGATTCCGTCGGCATTCTCCAGGTCGAAATGAAATGTTATACACGGCAAAGTTGATTTAAAAGGTTCTGCTACAGCTCCTTGCACGAACTGCTGCTGTTGTTCCCTTGTGCATCTCTTCAATTAGTCGAGTATATTTCTCTGTATCCCCATCCGCACGCAGAGCGCTGAGTTATAAATCATCATTAGCAGAGTGAAATGTGGTTTTGAAGTCGAAAGGACAAGCTGTAATTACTTCGACAACCGCAGCCATGAATCTGTTACTCTTCTCACAACAGAAGCTTTGAGTGATGGTCGTTCTTCAAGTTCGAACACCAGTCTGCTCATCTTTGATAGTATCTTCGCGATGCTTGATAAGTCACTCAAGGATTATACGTTCCAAGACCTTGTATATAAGAAGCAAAAGAGAGAGACCTCTGTCGCTCCTAAATTTCTTGGCAGACACCTTTCGGTGAAGGCGTACAGTGATCGCATGCCTCCACAAATCGGGTATACTTTAGCTGCTCCATACTTCCTAGATGGTGTTGGCCATTTCACAAATCCCACACTCAGGAAAAGCTATCAGCATTTCAGCAGTGATGTTGTCATCTTCACATGCCTTTCCGTCATTCACTTTCCAAGCATAATATAAATCTTCAAGCCCAGCCGGCGGTTTTTTACTGGAACTGTAATGTGCTCTGTTGACATGCGGGAGCTCATGTACCGATGGTGGTTGACGATTCAGTGGTGAACTGAAGAACTGTGCTTACCTGGGCCAAATTCCGGTCCGCAATTGCCTCTCGACACGCTTTGCGGCCGCACGCTCCCGAGTCGAAAGAGCTTCCAGGGCCGCAGCCGCCGATCTGCTGACTCTAGTCAGCAGATCGGCGGCTGCGGCACTGGAAGCTCTTTTTTGGAAACTGGAAACTAACAGAAATTGAAGAAAATTGAATAAAAAAGCCACATAGAGTCGGCTTTAGCCCTGGAAGCCCGACTGACTCGAGCGCGTGCGGCTGCAGAGCGTGTCGAGACGCAATTGCGGGCCGGAATTCGGCCCAGAGAAGGACAGTAATTTTTCAATGATAGGGGGGGGGTCGCACAACCAACTGCATTTCCATCGGTAGTGTTCAGATTAGGGGAACATCCCTCCATCTTACTGCTACACAATTATAGAAGCTCTGAACTTCTTTATCCCTTCTCGTTTCCCAGCAACACCAAGGTACTGTTGAAGCCTACTCCCAGCAAGCTTTCCAGTGCGGAAGATCGGGCAAGGCACGTAAGGGTAAGATCTTTACGCTATTCTAATCTTTCCCGCGCTGGTCGGCTTACGTGGGTAGTGACATCACCTTCCTAGAAGGCACTGTCTTCTTGAGCTGGAAGTGCTGGATTAGATAGCATGTAGTAATGCCAGGTAGTCAGCTAAGCCCACCTTTTTCTACAGGAACGTAAGTCTCAGAGTTCAGTGGGTGGTGAAGACGCGGGCCACCGAAGCGCTTTAAGCGCCAATGTTGAGCTGACCGAGGTTCTTTGTTTTAACCCGGATGTCATATTAATTACAGATATAGCGAACTGACTTATCTGAGTTGAACCTATGCCAATCGGAAAAAATTTCACCACCTGAGAGCATTTCCTTTTATTGTGCCGAAATTTGTAGATGTCTGGCTAGGTTACACATAGCAAAAACATTTGTTGGTGTTCTTCTAAACACCAATTCATTTAGCTGAATCCTGTCACTGCAAACTCATCTGCTGTCTTAACCGGCACTTCCAGCTTGATAAGGCAGTTATGCAGCAAAGCAATGCCACTATTCACTCTGTCCGACCAACACGGGCGAGGCCCTGACGTGGCCTGCTCTCAGACTCGGCCCGGTCCTGAGGAGGAGCTTTGCTCAATGTTGCGAGGAGAATTATGTTTATAATAGTCGGTTTTAGTATTTGGTTTTGGAGATAGAGATTCACAGTTGAGAAACCTCTGAGTGGTGTTTGATTTTTCGCACAAGACTTCTTGATGGTAGTAAGCCTCAGCAACGCCTCGATGTTGCTGGTGAATGTGAAGGACCAGTGGAGTTCAGAAGTTCCTGTTTTTTCATCATTTTAACTCATAGAAACTGATTTATGGTGAGGGATCTTATGGACACGGAACGGCGTGTTTGTTGATAAAATGTTGTGAATCTAAAAACCAAAGTATCGTAAGACTTGCATGCATTCGACGAAAGGATTTGCTTGGCGAAGTTTGTTTTTTGTTCATACTCCGATGTGAATGGTTTTCTTCTACATTATTCGTCTCTGAGGCTTGGTACGTCAATCCTCTGGAGAGGCTGGGCCCCTCGCTCCCTCTTATGTATCTTTGCAGTACAGTTGGCCAGAACTGGACGGTAATACGACTCAAATGCGCGATCCCACACAGTTATGAATCCTTGATGTTTGATACTGGACAGAACATAACTGAGGTGTAGCTTCGGAGTTGCCACTTTCGCTTTCTCTGCTCTTCTGAAAATAGCTGATTTGGGCTTCGCCACAGAAGCTGATGGCGGAGATGATTTCTCTTGGACGTCGACACAATAATCAGACCTGTGTGGGCTTGCTGTTGGTGGTTTCGGTGAGGCGCATGAGCGCTCTTTGTCTACAGATTGGGTCTTCTATGATACCGCTGTCGTTCAAATAAATTTCCACACAACGGTTAGCCAAACCATTTGGCAGGGCCATTGAAGTCTTTAATTTCAGATGTCGTACAGTGTCCGACCTTCCCATTACCAGCGTTGCCGCATTACCAGCGTTGCCGCAGTAGATGGTTCACTCTCCGACGTTGACTACGGGACTATCCTTCAGGCTAAATAGCATAGAAGTAGTTCACAAGACTGGATAGAGCTTATTAGTTATCACACGACATCGTTCGACAGTTGAGGGTGGTGAAATTGTGGCCTATAAACAAAAGAATGGCTGGCGAGGCGGAAGGGATCGCCTTCAGGATTTATCAGTAGCTTGCAAACAGCGGCAAGCGTCATGTCGCCCGAACGCTGACGCACAAGGCTCAGTCCTTGGCTTATGCAGCGCGTCTGAGGGCGGTGAGAGAGCAAGTTATTTGAATATGCCGAATGGCAGCACCTTCATGCAATATATGGGAAAGCTTCCAGCTGTATATATCTAGTCATATGGCTCGAACATACCCTGTGCGTACTCAAAAGTTTGCTTTGTGTGGTAGAATCAGAGGCACCAACGAGCAGGTAACATAAAACTTGAATACACACCTCTGTGTTCAAACTATGCCCGATTTACATCGGTGTCGGTGCTATTGACACCAATGGGGGACCAAGGAGGCGCAACCTGACCACTGGTGTACTTTTTTTGCCTTCAAAAACTCAGAACATATAAAATAACTTGATTCCCACCAATAACCAGCAAAATCAACTTTAATTCAACTAATTTAGCTTGAAACCACTTTAATTCAACTAAGGATTGAGTTATGTCGGAGACCGCCAACTATAAATTGACTTCAAAACAACTGTAGCCCTACTTTGCGCTCAATCACCGGGGAAAACAAGTCGAAGCTCACTTTCTCCAGCTGATTAGGGATGCTATACGTTGGAAACAAGCTTTGATTCAGACAAATTCAGCGATACGGTATCAACAACTAGATATCAGCATAAGACTCGAGAATCGGGTAACTACCTTCAAACAGGTCGGTTGCTTTATCATTTGATTGTGATCAATGTGCTTATCACGTGCACGGCCGGTATAAAAGGTGCCTCATCTTACTCGAGTCCTCATTCGGCATTCTGATGCCGGCCCTGGAAGGTGACTTGGAGTCCCTCTCCGGAGGCCAGCACATTTTTGACCGCTGAGGGATCGGGGATTCCACGGCTGGAGGGGGCGTTTTTGTCCGTGGTCCGCGATGAGGGTGGTCCCTCACCGCTTACCGCGGCGAAGATCGCGGCCAGCTGGCAGAGGTCCGCAGGCCATCACCCCCAGTACCTCAGTAGCTTGTTATACAGTTGCTCTTACAGTATGGGCAATTGTTGTTGGCAAGTTGGTGAGCCTCAAGTTGTTTTCAACATACAAACAACCATAGCGTGGTTAGTTACGGCGACAAGCAGAAAGTTGTTTTTAAAGTTGAAATCAAGTAAACGAAAATGTTCTGAGAACTTGTTTCGTTCCGCTATTTCGGTGCTGTCATGCTTCTGAAAGCCAACTGATCTGTTTTCTCTAGAGAACTGGAAACCGAAGTTTATCGCGAACAGCGCCTTTGATGGAAAACCATGTTGCTTCTGACATCTCTCCCAATATAGAGAATGTTTCCTCAGAACTACATTATGATGGACAAAGGCATATATATGTCAGCCTTGACAAAACCGAAAGAGCTCTGCAACTCGAGCAGGTTCTGCCCCCGCCCATAACTATTTGGGGGAACTGCGACATTGCATCAACTCTCCCTTTTCTTCCTAACCTTTCGATTCGACGCCATCAGCTAGCAATGATTAGGATGTTATAGATCCTTCGGTGTGTGAAAATTTTTTCAATGCTCCGGAAAACCTTTTCTACACGGCTTGCTCGAAAACCCCTTCATTCCTCTATTCACACGGTCTTAGCCGCCTCTGTAATAACGTGACCACGCAGCAACTTCCGATTCCGAATCCACATTTCACCGACTGTGGGCTCAGCTATGAAGGGAAGTGCCTAGAGCGTTGAACGCTCCTGCGGAAAAGAATTTCGTTGTCAGTAACTCTCCACATCCATAGAAACACTCTGAAGTAGCTCGGCCAGAGTTTCTGATTGAAGGAGCAAGAAGCGCTTCCGGAGCCTGTGGAGAAGAAATGGGTTTTACTCAAAGTTTAGCGTACTCTGAATTTTTTTTCGACTTTGGCCCAATACTTCTGTGTAGGGGTGTCTCGGGTACGGAACACGATCCTAGGTTCCCTTTGTGAAAGATCTGGGGTGGTAGTAAATGGAGTTAACGTAGATTCAAGCCTAGTTTTGACTGCATCGCTGCTGTTTTTCATCGCAGCGATTTTGCACCCGCTGCTGCAGCGATGTAGCAGCGGCAGCGATTCTGTTCATAGTGCATAGGCCCACGGATGATAGAAGAAATTCAATCGATCAGTGAAATGAATGGCTGGTATTCATCAATAACACGTTTGGACTCGAAAACACTGATCTTGTCATGTGAAAGGGTCAACGTTCACTAGACGAAACGTGTCATTCGCTGGCAATCGCTCCATCGCTGCCATTTTGGCCGCGATGGGGCGATGGTCAGCGGCCAGTGAGAACCGCTCTCCAAGCGGCGATGCAGTAAAACATAGAATTTCGTCGCCGCGACCCAGCGATGTATGACGTTTGCCACGAAGCGATCACAATTGGAGCGGCTTTCCATTACGCGCGATAACAAAGGAACAGTTGTCCCTCGCATGGTCGCAGCGACCACCTGCAGTCAAAACTAGGCCTCAGTAAATGATGTGACAGAGAAGATGTGAATATTGTGTGAATGAAGAGAAATATTGATAGCTACCAGAAACTCCTTAACATGACTTCTCTGGAGGTTATTCATCTTATTTGCATAAAAATGTGGGTGGTTATCCCGCGTCAATACACCCAATTACTACCACCCCTGAGGTTTACTGTAAGTTACGATAAGCGCACTGTCTAGGAAGCTTACCTAAATACTTTGAAAAGTCAAGTTTGTGTTCACCACCCTGAATAACTCCCTCCCAGAAAGCTATGCCCAATCCTTTGCGGAAGCACCATATTGCCACCGTGATATACCTTAGTCCATCCAGAATTGACAAACAGACATCAGACTCGTTTTGAGCATTCCAAACAGCTCTCAGAGAACAATGCGAGCCACATCTATCGTAGCATTCCGGAAATCGTCGAAGGTCGCCTTCGGCCCTCAAAATTTTGAGAAAGGGTGAAGTTCCTAACAAAAACTATCGAGAACTTTGAGAAACTACGAATAGACGCCAGATTCTTGATGAGCACCCTAAACAACCTACATGAGCGTTTTTTGGTTAGATCTTGAACATTTCTTCGAAACGGTTCTAGAACCACCTGATTGATATAAGGTGACTGAATTAACGTTGGCAAAGAGGGAAGGCGCCCATTATTCTGTTCAAACTTTGAAATTTTTGTTTTTGTTCGAGCTCTATCCAGAGAGTTATTTCGAACGCGGAACACGAATAGGAGATTCGTTTCCAGAAGCTGGAAAGATTGCTGCTCGTCTTGGAAGGTGAGCTACATACAGCTTTCATATTAACTTCCTTGAGATTACAACTCCTTGGCAGGAGCAGTTCGGGGCTCTATCCTAAGGGGGGGGGACTCAAGTAAAAGTCAAAAAAGAAATGAACCACCAGTAGATAACGCTATTAATCCAAGTATTTCTATAGAATTTGACGAACAACAATGACTCGTATCAAGCATCTTTTATCAGGTGTGGTTCATTTCATTTCTGAATTTCTGGAAGTTGGGCTCCGCCGAAAAGGTCAAGGATTTGGCATTGCTCTAAAATGTCGTGAAATTGTTCCATTAGATTTGGCTATCAAACTGATTTTCTAAATGTATGGAAATTGTTAAATCGATTTGGCTTTTGTTGGTATATGCAGGCAACATAATCATTAAATGTAGTGAAATTGTTGCAAACGGATTTGGCAGGAGCACTATGAATTATCACAGTCAAATCACGCGTCAGAAGGTCCTCTGGCGAGCAAATAAAGACAAAAACAAAAAAACTACTTCTTAATTACTGCTGAACGAAATGTCGCCTTATGGGCTAGAAATAAGGTTTTCGAATGTTAATCTGCCTTTTCAGTGTAGCTCCCACTAAGGTACCAGACCTTCCCTCACCGATTAGATAAAAATCATGAAAACGAATTCTAACACAATTTATTAGCTACTCACGCTATGTCTTCGTGTCACCAACGCTTTCACGGTTCACATTCTATGGAAACGTTTTTGCTGCTAGACTTACTCTTGTTCTCATTTGATTCAATATGCGCTCCAAGAAAAACCCCTTCTGACGCGGGATTTGGCTGTGATAATTCATAGAGCTCCTACCAAATCCGTTTGCAACAACTTCACTACATTTAATGATTATGTTGTCTGCATATACCAACAAAAGCCAAATCGATTCAACAATTTCACTACATTTAGAAAATCAGTTTGATAGCCTAATCTAATGGAACAATTTCACGACATTTTAGAGCAATGCCAAATCCTTGACCTTTTCTGCGGAGCCCAACTTTCAGAAATTTCACAACTTTTTGCAAGGGTTTCGCTTCTACAATATCGTCAAGCTCTGAAAGTCGAAATGTTTTTTTTTCGAAAACAGTGGTAGAATTGATGAAACAACAGCTCCGCTGCTAAGACTGCAAGATATGTAATAGTTGCAACCCGGTAATAGTTGTAATAGTTCCTACAATTAAGATAGCATTCATTTCCTAGCTACTCGCAGTCGTATTATCACTGTCGTAGATGCGAAGCGGTTGTTTTTCGAAAAAAACAACTATCAAAATGAAGAAATCATTCTCAAAACCGCACTATTCCTATGATAGTGAAGCCTAACCCTGCGAGTAGCGGGGAAATGGAGGATACTTTTCGAATTTAAAAGTCGAAAAAATGAAGAAATGAGCTTTAAAATAACCCAATTGTACAGGGTCTAGGCACTATCCTAGACGGCGGGGGGGGGGGAGGCGCCCACCATTCAAGACAGAAATGGAATGAACCGCCAATTGGTAAGGCTACAGGTAGAAGTATTTCCATAGAGCCCTTATAAAAACAATGATTGATAGCGCAGTAACAGGCATCTTTTATCAGAGTTTTTCATCATTTCTATGAGTAACTCTTGGGTGGCCCCACCACGTCTAGGATAGACCCAAGGTCAGCCGCTCTATCCAAACGTCACCGGTTCATGCTGATATGGCTCGTCTGCGCCGGTCCATATGTCTGATTCGGAACAAGAACGATAGTTAAAGGCAGTATTCACGATAGAAAATGTGTTTCAGTTTCCACTAGGAATGGGTAGTGGAGGGGCACACTGTAACGTTGACGTCGGAAGACCGCACGAAAACGAGCCAGGGAAAGCTCCAAAAGAGCCCGAAGTTGCCACTTCGAGCGCAAGGCAAACCCCAAAAGCGCAACACACGCCCACCGACGTGAACAAATGAATGCTCGAGATCGTGAGATGAGCGATGATTTATAATCATGGCCCCGTTCTTCCCTTCATTCTCAACTTCTCTCTTTACTCACGTCAGCTGGCATACATCGGCTGCAAAATACAGAGGTTACAAGCCTCGGAAAACTCGTCCACCATGTTTCCTTAGCTCAATTTTTGAGGGACCATAACTCCGTTCCCAGAAGGTCTTGTACGATTTCAGAGATATCATTGGAATCAGCATGGGGCCGTTCTCAAGATAGGCGGGAGAACAAAAAACGATTTTCATCGTGAACACTGCCTTTAAGTGCGCCAAAAGAGGACTACCGTAATCTTAAGAATGATGTTATTCGGCTCTCGTAAACAAATTCGGTGATACCCAATTGATCAAGGGTAAAGTATAAGAGAAGTGAAGAGCGGTGTGTTTTCATTCACACACCGTCCTTCTCCAGAGGTCAGCAGTTAAGGATCTGCCTGGACTACAAAGCAGGAAAACAGCACCACCGGTGGTGAAGATGTAGCGAATTCGGAGTTAGAACTTAGAAAATTTTAGAGCCAACCCGAGTGAGATTACGGTAGCCCTGTTCTGGCGCACTCAACTTTCGTTCTTGTTGATTCGGAGGCATGGCTTGCATATGGTATCCTGGATATTGAGCTGAGGTCATGCGCACGTCCCTTGATGTCCTGCACACTCCTACTAAGGTCCTACACACATTCCATGACGTGCTGCTCATCCTTACAGGGGTCCTCTGCAAGTTCCTTGATGTCCTGCACACTCCTACTGAGGTCCTGCACACAATATACTACGTTCTGCACACCCCTTCTAGGGTCCTGCCCAGGTCCCATGATGTCCTGCACACTCCTAAGGTCCTGCACACGCTCCATGATGTCCTGCGCCCTGCTACTAAGGTCCTGCACACAGTCTTCGACGTCCTGCACACCCCTACTGGGGTCCTGCACAGGTTCCATGATGTCCTGCGCACTCCTACTGAGGTCCTGCACACATTCTACGACGTCCTGAGCACCCCTAAGGGGTCCTGCACAGGCCTCATAATGTCCTGCACACTTTTTCTAAGATCCTGCTCACATTCTACTACGTCCTGCACACCCCTAAGGGTGTCCTACACAGGTCTCATAATGTCCTGCACACTCCTAATGAGGTCCTGCACACATTCTACGACGTCCTGCACACCCCTACTAGGGTCCTACACAGATCCCATGATGTCCTGCACACTCCTACTAAGGTCCTGCACACAATCCATGATGTCCTGCACACTCCTACTGAGGTCCTGCACACATTCTACGACTTCCTGCACAACCCTAACGGGTCCTGCGCAAGTTCTTTGATGCCCTGCACACTCCTACTAAGGTCCTGCACACAATATACGACGTCCTGCACACCCCTACTAGGGTCCTGCACAGGTCCCATGATGTCCTGCACACTCCTACTAAGGTCCTGCACACGTTCCATGATGTCCTGCACACTCCTACTGAGGTCCTGCACACATTCTACTACTTCCTGCACAACCCTAAGGGGTCCTACTCAGGTCTCATATTGTCCTGCACACTCCTAATGAGGTCCTGCACACATTCTGCGACGACCTGCACACCCGTACTAGGGTCCTGCACAGGTCCCATGATGACCTGCACACTCCTTCTAAGGTCCTGCACACTTTTAATGATGTCCTGCACACTCCTACTGAGGTCCTGCACACATTCTACTACTTCCTGCACAACCCTAAGGGGTCCTACTCAGGTCTCATAATGTCCTGCGCACTGCTACTAAGGTCCTGCACAAATTCTTCGACGTCCTGCACACCCCTACTGGGGTCCTGCACAGGTTCCATGATGTCCTGCGCATTCCTACTGAGGTCCTGCACACATCCTACGACGTCCTGCACACCCCTAAGTGGGTCCTACACAGGTCTCATAATGTCCTGCACACTTCTACTAAAGTCCTGCACACCCCTACTGAGGTCCTGTTGTAGGTCCATGACGTCCTGCATACTCGTACTGCGGTCTCGCATAGTCAACCGACACTTCAGCACACCCTGCGACGCCTTCTTATCGATGGTGCGCATGGAGCGAACACGCGCCGCACTCAAGAACATCCCTCCCGCACAGCTCCTCTTCCGAGCCGGACGTTCAAAGTACACCACCCTAGACAGCAAGGTGTTTATATGGAGTCTAAGAAAACAATGGCTGATAACGAAAAAACCCATCATTTTCATAAACTAATCTTGCGAGGCCGGTTTCCGAGTTTGAACCGCCCGTTAGGGGCCCGTACGTCATTGTGGTGAGTTCTGCCAATTATTTCCGGCATTCCCGTGGCCGATTACCCACAGTTACAATTTTTCGAGCGATTTGGTCCACGCCTTCCAAAAAAATGGAATTTCACGGATGGAGGTGGAGGCGGAGGCGGTGGCGGGGGCGGGGGCGGGGGGGGGGGGGGGGGCGGGGCCGGGGGGGGTGGCGGTGGCGGTGGCGGTTGCGGTGGCGGTGGCGGTGGCGGTGGCAGTGGCGGTGGCGGTGGCGGTGGCGGTGGCGGTGGCGGTGGCGGCGGCGGTGGCGGTGGCGGTGGCGGTAGCGGTGGCGGAGGCGGAGGCAGAGGCGGAGGCGGAGGCGGAGGCGGAGGCGGAGGCGGAGGCGGAGGCGGAGGCGGAGGCGGAGGCGGAGGCGGAGGCGGAGGCGGAGGCGGAGGCCGAGAACGTTTTTGCGGACTTTGAGAGATCATAACTTTAGAAAGCGGGGACCAGTTACGATGAAAAGTTGCACACATATGTAATTTCTTGCAGCGCATCGAATGGTGTACAGCTCATACCTCTGGTGACGGTATGAATAGGTGATCTCATTGTAGGGCATCCGCGCGGGAAGAGATCAAAGCCAAATCTTGGTGCGCGCTTCGCGCGCACCACAATTTACTTGAGTGCCCCCCCCCTTTAAGATAGAGCCCAGCTCGGGTCGAGCTTGTATACTCTATCCCAAACGAGATGGCGGGCCGAGAGTCCAATCAGGCAAAGCTCTCTCTGCGCCTCTGACTTTTTCGCAATACAGCATCTGTCTTACCGCAATCCGAAAACGTCAGAGACGCAAAGGGAGTAATGTTTCTTCGGACTCTCGGCTTGCCGTTTGGGATACACAATGTATACACAATGTCCCTATAGAGGATCAAAGAAGTCTAACAACGCAATTTGTTTTCGCGGAGGCGCTCCACGCTGTAGACACTTCCTTTCTAGACAGATTTCTAGACACATTCTCAAGACACATCGTTTCTGCTTACACGCTGATCATTCAGTCGAGTGGTGATTCTTGTGGCTAATTATCTAGTCTTCCGAACATTATGCACAAAATATATTCTTCATGTTTTTGATTAGCTATACGGCTTTAGTAGATCGAACAAATCGTGTGGTTTTAATCCAGATTTGTGAGGAAAAAATCAACCTCTTAAGTAGTTCACAGAGACCTTTAAGTTCGTTTTCATACTGTTGCTCTGGGTTTCATATAACTCAGTGTGAGGTGGTTGTTGGAGACCAACATTCTCTAAAAGACGAATGTCATACCATCTGGCATCCTCAGCGTGCTAATATGTCAAAATTTGATGAGATGAAGACGGTGAATGTAGTGGACTTCCCAATGCTTTCAATGCTGTGAGTTTCCCCAGTTGTTTGAGGGAAAATGGAACAGCTGGCGCAGACGCGCATCTATACGGCAAGGTAATCACGGTAATGTGAATGTCATTGCTTCCGTAAATACGTATTTCCTGTCATACTCATTCTGTTGTTCTTCATTGTCCTAGCAACTATCAGGTTCGTCCTTTATAACGTCATCAAAAGTGCAACGACGTGCACGAAACTGGTGTGATAGGTGTTTATGAAGGCTTCGATGAGAATGATAATTTCCATTCAGAGGTACACCTCCACAGCGGCGTTTACAATTAACACTTCTACTCTTCATACGTGCTCAATTTTAGAGTTTTAGTAACCTTTGTATCACAGAGCGCCTAAACACGAAACTGCTGCACCGATTCCAAATCGAAAGGCCAATAACAGTTCTATATTAACTGCATTTTATGCGTGGTCCGCTCACTATCCATTAACTTAGAAAACGCAAAAATGCTGTTTCAATTTGACTCTAATAACTTTTCAAATGCCACCTAATGGCTGACGAAAGTTCGCAGGTTATTAGCTGTCTATTAATAGCTTAAAGGCAGCCATCACAAAGACCATTACTGGTGAACTTCTACAGTGACTAATATTCAAAGAGAAACCTCCGCTCCCACCGACAAAAAAATGGCAGAAGCCGAGTCACTGCAAACATGCATTCCGAAGCCTCCGGGACGCTAAATGTTCCCTTTCCACAAATCTCATGTAGGGCACTGGACTTTCCGTATGTCCTGGAGAACACAAAAGTGAAATATATCGTGAACACTTCCTTTAAAGGCAGTGTTAATGAAAAAAAATGGGTTTCAGTTTCCACTAGGAATGGGTAGTGGAGGGGCACACTGTAACGTTGACGTCTAAAAAAAGCATGAAAACGAGCCAGGAAAAGCTCCAAAAGAGCCCGAAGTTGCCACCTCGAGCGCAAGGCTAACCCCAAAAGCGCAACACACCGACGTGAACAAATGAATGCTCAAGATCGTGAGATAAGCGATGATTTCCAATCATTAGCCCCGTTCTTCCCTGCATTCTCAACTTCTCTCTTTACTCGGGTCAGCTCGCATACATCGGCTGCAAAAGACGGAAGTTACAAGGCTCGGACAGCTCGTCCACCATGGTTCCCCAGCTCAATTTTTGAGGGACCATAACTCCGTTTCTAGAAGGTCTTGTACGATTTCGGAGACATCATCGGAATCAGCATGGGTCGTTTCCGAGATAGAAGGGGAAACAGGAAAACGTCTTCTATTGTCACCACTACCTTTAACCAATTCACGACCGCTTGTCCTACCGGTGGGACATGCGTTGACTACCGCTTCGGACCGCGTGTCCCACCGGTGGGACACTCTTTTCAAAAATCGATTTCTCCACCGCATGAAGGAATTTCTGAACCTACTTATGGCCAATGTATTTACCTATAATGGCCTCGACTATGAACTTCGTGGTCCGCTGGCAGCTTCACCACTACAATATAAATGAATGCAGCGAGGTCGAAAGCCGCAAACATGAGTACAGATCGCATTTTTCGCAAGCAATTATTCGTTTTCCTCGAGGAACAATCCTCACTTCTAAGAGTGGTCAAATCGTATAGCACTATCTAATATATCACAGGAATATGATTACTGATACTGTGCACCATTTAAGGACACTGCACCGTTGAGTCTTCAGATCGTCCTATATATGTTTGAGCCATGTCTTCTTCGGGGCCGTTCGTTGAATTCTCCACAATGGTGGGCGCTTACGCCACAGCATACTGTACGGGAGACGGGACGGGTCCATCCTACATACATGTCCGAACCATCGCAGTCTTCTTGTCTGCAGCTGTTCTCCGACCTTCGGTTGATTCATGCAGCTCTTCTGTATATCGTCGTTGCAAACATGATCACGAATCGTAATTACAAGAATCTGGCACAAACATCGCATCTGGAAGACTTCTAGCTTGACGAGGTCTGACTTTAGCAGAGTCCAGGTTTCCGAGCCGTATAGTAGTACGGGTATTATCAGCGCTCGGAACATTCGCACTTTAGTCTTCAGTGAAATGTTGTTTTTCTTCCACAAACACCAGCCAAGCGACGCAAACACACTAGACGCCTGCCCGATTCTGATGCACACCTCTACCGTAGCCGCAACTTTTCGCTCCTGCACTACCGACCCAAGGTATTTGAATTCCTTGACCTGCTGAAGCTCAACTTCTTCAAACTGAACAGATGCAGTATGTTATCCCTAGTTAATATATTATAATAGAATTATTTTCTACGTCTAAATGGAAAAAAAGAATAGCTCAATATGCTTTTCACTAAAAAAATCTCACCATAGAAAGCGCCGAACCGGAGGGGTGAGTGGGGTAGCCGAGAAAAAATGGGTGGATATCCCGAAAAAAGTCATTTTCAGCAGCACTTCCGGTAATAATGAGAATTGAGGAGTATTTTCAACGTTTAAATGTCGAAAAGAATACTTAAAATGTTTATTACAGAAAAAAAACTCGTGTCGGAATGCGATAGACCGCATGAGCGAGGGAGTAGCTAACGCAAACATTCGTGCAAATCTGAAAAATATCATTTCACCAAGCATTCCCCGTAAATTGAAGAACAGAAGAATATCTATCACGGTAATCTACGATAATTAATGTTTCAAAGCGTTGGAATTCAACGAACTAACGTGATTTTCTTTGGATGGTCTTATCACCACAATTGAAAATTTGGGAGGCCATTTCTCTGGAAGGAAAGAATTATGGAAGCTAAAACTTTGGCATCATGATTTTGACGTCGACAGTAGTACGATAAACAAAAAAAAACAAATATCGATTTTTTGGTGGCGTGCCATTCGAGCATAAGTGGCTCTCCGGTGGGACAGTGTATACGTTGAGGCAATATTGCACGCGTTCAGAACGTGCAGCCACCGAAAATTATGTAGGCGTGGTCGTGACTGGGTTAATATGAGTGGGGCCGGGCAGTAATGTCGTTTCTGCGCATGTCATTAGTCGATTGTGATTTATCAGGTATTTTTTTGGTTTATAGGCGTCCCGAAGACACTGTGAGGTGAAAGTGACTTCTCTCCGTGTCGGTGGCAAGTCTTTCTTCCTAGTTGGTGCACCTAGAAACTACACGACACTTGTCGGGCTGAGCTGATCGCGGACAATTGTGTACCGGTGACAGGATTTTTTGCGTGATGGGTCGGCCCATGGAGGACCAATGTCTCATCCCATGATGGTGGCTCATAGAACTCAAATAAAAAAGGGACCTCTGTACCTATAGACATTTGAAATACATTTTTTCAGAGCCATGTGTAGAGTGGCCAGCCAATTACCAGAATAGGTGCACATCTTTCTCTGCATGCTTTTTGAGTTTCGTAAGGAAGGAGAGTAACGCAACAGTTGCTACCAAAAATATTTGCGATGTTTATCGAAAAGCATAGGACATTCGTAAATGTCGAAGGAGGTTCCCGAAGTTCAGATCGGTCAATTTTGACCTTTCCGACTCAATTCGATCACGAAGACCATCAACGTTAAAAAACTTCGTACGTGTTAAAGGCAGTGTTCACGATGATTCTCGTTTCCAAGTTTTCCACTCAAAACAACGCCTTGGCAACCAAGTGTTACCAAGATCACGAAGAAGCGGCGAGAAACGCACTAATTCGTCTTATTTCAGTGACATTATCCTATGGCCTGGACTAGCTGTCTGGTTGGATGAACATGTTCATGGTGGTTGTCACCGGTGAAAAAAGGGATTAATCAAAAATGGAAGAATATTTCAGGCAAAGCAGTATTAGTTGGGGTCCGAAGGAAAGAACGGAGCAACAGAAATCGAATAATTGCAAAAGACGGGATCTCAAAAGATTTCATTGTCACAACGAACAGTTCCAGTGAGAGTAAAAAAGGTGGGGTGAGAGTAAAGGTTTTGGTGCGCTTCCGAGGCATTTTTCTCGATTTCTTCGTCATTTTAGTTCTACCCGGTGACCAAACAATCGATTTAGCGGATAATCTCAAAATCGAAGATTATCGTGAACACTGCCGTGCAGTCGCTGACATGACAAATAGTCTTAACCAACCTTGGTCGACCATTCAAATACATTTGAAGCAAGTTGGAGAAATAAGCAGAGCAGCTGTTCGAGCACCGTATAATCTATCCTAACAGAGCAAGACTAACTGCTCAATCACATGCAACTTATTTCTTCCACGGAGATAAGAAATGGGTCCTGTATGAGAACAAAAACGCGTGAACAATTGCAGCGATTCTATCAATCTTTAATTAGAAAGTGGCCAGCAATTGTCAACCGAAAAAGCACCATTCTCCAACACGACAATGCAAGACGGATGCGCATGGCGAACTCTAGAAAAAAAGTTAATGAATTGGGGAAGGAGGAGCTGCCTTTCCACCATTTTCGCCCGATGTTGCACCATCAGATTTCCACTTATTCCTGACGTTGCAAGATTTTTTAAATTTCAAAATATTCGCAAATCTGTTTGATATACGAAATGATCTCTAGATATTCCGCCGACAAAGCCAATAAATTTTTATCGATCAGGAATTGAGATTTAACTCAATAGATGGCAAAAGGCCATTGAAAGTGATGGAGAATACATCATTGATTGAAATAGAGACTCGTTAGAAATATATGGTTTCCGTTTTCATTTTAGTCTGACGCATGAACCAGGCGGCTGGCCGTGCGGGGTTGGCGGCCTCACTGGAGAATGGGGTTCGATTTGCTAGCGGTGATCTACCGTCGCAGCCCCGTCCATTCATCAGACTAAAATGATTGCGCGAACTCTATGTGCTTGTATATAGCGTGATATACTAACGGTATGGCTCTCGAAACCTTTCATACCCCTGACATAAGGTCATCTTGATTCTTGATTGGTCGAAGGTCCGACCCCCCTAACGGACGTCGACGGGTCCGACCCTCCTGTGTGATACACAACGCCTCACGCCGAACCCTCATTATAATCGTTTTAAAACTTTTCTCTTGCTCCTAATTCCATGAGCCTTTCTCCTTGACACTTCTGTTCCTCACTGAGAAGCCCTAGCAGAGCTGTTCAATAAAGTCCGTCTGACAAAAAGACGGAAAAACGAACTTTGTCATCTCCTCTTTTATGTACCCTTTTCCTTCTTCGAAATAGGTGTTCATGGTAATCTGGAGATAGGGGTCAACGGTCACTATCGAGTGACTGTGATGGGACCGATCGAACTCATATACCATGTTGTTTAATAAGTTTTGTCGTTCGATAAGAGAGGGCGTTGCTACTTCCCAGAATTTTTTTTGGTATTTTTTTCATGTGAACGTATGTGAAGTTTCATTTCAAACTGTCATTTCATTCTCTGTTTGCAAGCCTTTTAGTGTCCTCGTGTCACAGCAATGGAAAAAATTGACTAGCGTGCAGTGATAAAATTCTTATTTTGGAAGGTGTAGCATCAAAAGAATTTCATGAACGAATGTTAAAAATGTATAATTATTGTACACCTACAATTAGAACAGTAGAAAGATGGGTTGCTGAATTTAAACGTGGTCGTACAAGCCTTGAAGACGATCCACGTCAAGGAGGTCCAAAAAATGCATCAACACCAGAAATTATAGCCAAAATACAGGATATGGTTTTAGAAGATCGTCGATTGACTGAGAGAGATCTAGTAGAGGCTCTACACATCTCATTAGGCAGTGTTAGCCATATTCTAAGTGAAATTTTGGATTTTAGAAAGCTGTGTGCACAATGGGTGCCGCATTCGCTAACAATGGAACAAAACACATTCGAATGCGACTTTCTCAGCAACATTTGGAGCGTTTCAAAAACGATAAAGTAGATATTGTTCTTCGCTTCATCACTATGGATGAGACTTGGGTCTATCACCATGATCCTTAATTAAAACAAGAGGCTAAAGAGTGGTGTGAACCTGATTGTTCGGCTTCGAAACGAGTTCGTGTCCGGAAATCGGCCAAGATGGTTATGGCATCAGGTTTTTGGGATGCAAAAGGATTTTTGTTTGTGGATTACTTTCTAACTGGTATAACAATTAATTCTAAATATCATTGCAACCTTTTGGACCGGTTGAAGTGAAAAAGTTGAGAAAAAAGACCCTGTTTGCAAAAGAAAAAACATTTTTTTCATCAGGACAATGCACCGTGTCACAAGAGCTTAAATCCATTAATTAAAGTTCGAGTTGTTCTAGCATCCACCGTATTCACAAGACTTGGCCCCCGGCGACTTCCATTTGTTTCCAGAACTCAAAAAAATTAAGCTTGGCAAGCGTTTTTCATCAAATGAAGAGGTCATAACGGTTGTTGAAGCGTATTTTGCAGATCTTCCGGATTCTCACTTCAGGGATGGGATCCACAGATTGGAGGATCGTTGGAGCAAGTATATTAATATTCAGGAAAATTGCACTGAATAATAAAGCGTATTTTGAATCATATAATTGTGTTTTTCTCATCGAATGACAAAACTTATTCAACAGCCTGGCACATTCATAGTCGTATGAACTTCGTAACGTATTGGTATAAATTATTAAACTACAACTGAAGGTTTCACGGTGTCACTTCATCTCAGACGGTCTTTCGTGCGTGATAGAGTTTTTACTGAATTCCGAGAGTATTGTTTTAATATAAGGTCTTGACTCTTTTAGATTAGATTTATCACGACAAATAAGACGTCGCGGAAAAAAAAGGAAATAAAATTATGATAATTCTGCGGTAATGCAAAAAGGCCACGCGACAGGCAATAAGGAGATCTAAATGAAGGAAAACTCTCTCCAATTATTTGCTTTCTAGGAAACCTTTTGAACAAGCATCAATAACTACAGAGCAACTTGGCTTCAGCAAAACGTTTAAAACACGCTTTATACTGCTCTCCTCTCGTTCTAGTTCGCCTTTGACGGGAAAACGTTACAAACTTATCTAGATTTTGCCGTTATCACTTTGTATACCATACAAGCATCAAAAACTTTCTTTTTTGATTCTGAATTTGCAGAGTTGAAATTTCTATTCTGAAATGGGATTTCGGGAGTTGTAGTAGACCTATCTATTCTCCCCGATCGACAGCTTTCTAGTGACGCTATTCTGGCATTTTTCGAGCTTTAGGATAACTCTTCCACTAGAAAACAGCTGTTCCACGCTCCATCAAAGGTTTTATATTCTCTCAAGAGGACGTCGGTGTTGTTTGTGAAAAGCGCCTTGAACAAATTGAAAGCACAAAGGTGAACCTCATCGGAGCCCTTCCACGGCATAGTTGGATACCACCTCAGATTTGCCCAACCGGAGATAGATAGTCCTGCGCGAAGCCAGTCTCTGGATATCAACGTTTCGCTGCTTGGAAACTTTGTGAGACCTACTCAGCGAAATGCAATTCCCAAATTTCGTGACCTGCATCGGAAGACAAGATTCACTTCTCTGAGCGTACGCTCCTCTTCAAGTATTGATAAGCTTTCAATAGTAGTCATGATTTTGGAGTTTTATGCCGCTCGTAATTTCTCAAGATCTGAGCTGCGAAATAGCCGTTCATTGTCCTGAAATGTCTTTTCAGACATGCCAACTGTAGTTTATCTTCCTGTTCTACATATTTTGATACTGACATATGGATGTGTTTCGATGATGTTGTACTTATCCATGCTGTATGTTGTGATACGGTGGAAAGCGAGTGAGCTTATTCTGAAATCCACCTACTATTACTTATTTATTCTTAAAGCAGCAACTGACTTTTACTGTTACATAGTTTTGGAAGTGCTTATGCGTGCGAGAAAAGATAACTACTTCCAACTCTTTTCTGAAGAGATGGGCTTCTTCCCCTACCTTACATTTTACAATCTCATTGCCTCAAAAATGGTGTCATGTGGTGCTGAAGTCCTGATTGCGGTGAATCGATTCACGGCTTTCTACAGACCGACAATTCAGGGACAGGTTGGTAATTTGAATTTTTTTGAAATTCAACTCGTTCAAACGCCTAATCAACATTCTGAAGATATGGAGCGCGAGAACTGTCTGCATATGTGCTACTGTTTTATGGTCAGCAAGTATCCTTTCCCTAATCCCCTTATTTATAGTACTGGAAAAGAATGAAATCTATTTCTCTTTTCGTCCCGATGGTATTCTTCAGATGTATTCGGACAGCAAATTTGGTTTGGTGAGGATGACACAAAATCCTTTGAGGGTGTTCTTCTCGACAGTAATTGCTCTTATGTTACGACTCTCGAACAATTATCAGATCGCATTGAGGAAAGAAGTCCTTAGGTTCTGTACATAGAGAGCGTTAAGCGTTAAGCACAGCATTATGAGTTATTCATTTGGGAATCAGGGGTGCGTTCCAAGAATATTTCCACGGGAGGAAATCATATTTGATAGTGATACCAACCAATGATAGTTTATGAGGCCACCTAAAATGAACATGTCTTTCGGCCTATCATTCGTCATATTTTATCAGACCCATTTTTCCTCCCATGGAAAACTTCTTGGAACGCACCCCAGATGAGCGCGCTAAGCTTGCCCATCTGATCCCTCATAGCCTATCTGAGCGGCGATGATGATCACTAAATATCACAAAAACATTAAAATCGGATTGAAAATGTTATTCCAGTATCAACATTGGCACACCGCGATCGTGTATTTTGTGGCTATTCCACTGTGTTCACTCTGCTACATAGGTTCATTTTACAAGGCTCGTCAGCTGACTACGAAGCGATCAGCAAGTGTTGTAAGTTCTACTTCTTTCTGGAAGTTCTGCCGCCTAAATCAAATGGCGGAGCTTAGCCAACTAATAGGTTTGAGGATCATGAGAATTCTTTTTTGCGGATTCCCTCAGATTCGCTGCTCTGTATGCTCCTCTCCCTAATTTTTGGGCGTGGATGGGCGCTACATTATTCGGGAACTCGCGAGCCGATGATTGCTTAGCTAACACAACTCGTAGCGAATCAAAAGTTCTGTTTCTCCAGTAGTATTGGCAAGGCTCGAATCTCTGCGGCGGATTACAATGAACTTTTTCTGAGGTTGGTGAAGACTCAGTGAATCATCCTTCGTGAACGATAGCATAGATATTTCAATGCCAGTGAGGTCCTGAACTTTCTTTTGAACAGCTCCGGCCACAGACTTAATCGCGGTGCGTTCCGCCTACGTAGAGCGGCTTCCTCCAGACTTTGATCCTGCGAGATCTTCTCAATAATAATGTGTGGAAAGAGCGTTCACTCTCATGAAATGCAGTGTCAGCCGTACCCCAAGGGAGATCATAATGACGACATAGCATTAACTACATATGAACAATGTCACAATGAATATCATGAAAATAATGGGGCCGCCGTATAGTTTCGGCGTCGGGATTATACCAGCGCTAGTAGTATGCCGATCAACCTGAAGTTTAGAGTCATCCCTTGTTTGCAGACCCATCAACACCTACTTATCCTAGCAAATTAGCAAGGTCAAGACTACTCGGTCCTGCTTCTGCATATTTTTCCTAGTGTGTAGGTTCACTGAGAAGAGCAGCCGCTGCCCAAGCACACTTGCTGCGAGCAGGACTGACAAAGTATTATCTCTGAGGTCCAATTTGCGCTTTTACTTAGCCATTCTTAGCTTACAATGCCTCTGCTCAGCGGTGGATGCCCGAAGGTCGCTAACCTAAAGACCGGATAACCACACGTAAAAAGCCAGTGCTATTTTCTCAACTACGGCTGCAACCGTATAATGCTGCTACCCAGCACGGCACAGAATTTACTTCAAACAGCCGCACGGGTATGCAGCAGGTCAGAACTTGCTTGGGTTCTCAAACACTTTGATGCAGACTCTTGAGGTTCATCTTCTCCAGTACATTTTGAGGACAATTTCGGCCCCTGAGGTCTCCCCTCGGTTAGGGGGGGGGGGCGTGAATTGAAGTAGACCCGCTCATCGTCCATCATCATTTGACGTAGAGCGGTTATACACTAGTTCCCTTGCAGGGACGTTTGATCTCTTCATTTTAGCAGTCGGAGCCTTGCAGCTCTGCTGCTTCAACGGCTCTCGGGCGAACTCCAACCTCCAGTTCGCCTGAGTTGTCGAAATGATACAGTGAAGGGTGGTTAACTTGAAGAAATCCTCAGAGGAGCAAGAGTACTGCTGGCATAAAATCAGCATTTACTAAGATAAATATTGCTCACTTCCAGGAAATCGCAATGCGCTTATTAGTGTGTGGATTCGCTTCGTCAGTGCCATACTTCGTTGAGCTTACGCTAACAGCCCTGAGACTGTATGCCCTTATCATCGATGGAAGTAATAATGACTTGTTCAGGCTGGCAACAGATATTGAGTAGGTTTTTGACGTCGTAAGAAGTCTTACACGATTTTTGGATGGTTTTTGCCGTAACTGCAGTTCAACGTCGCAGTGCACGTTATAGTATGTCGTAAGAAGTGTTCAGTTGTTTAGTAGAAAAATGGTGGGTGATGCAGTACAACGCCATAGTTTCTCAAAATCTAACATTGTAATTCAGGTTGTACCTAGCTGTATTTACTGTTACGATGACGCCGTGGATACAACTGGTTGTAAATTCTGGATTACGACGCTTGATTTGGCAAAAGTTCTTTGTATGCAGATCGCCTACCACAAAGATATTCACGCAATCTATAAGTTTGAAGACAACTGCTGGATAATAATAAAGCCCCAACTTCCACTAAATCATTTCCAGCTAGCTTCAGAAACGACAGGAAAGCAATATACATACAGCCAGACGTCATTTAATGGCAGATGTCCAGACTTGTTGAGCAGCGGGCGAAAATGTTGTCGGCCCAACTGTCCATGCTTTCACCTCTTAATACCAGTCGATGGTCACGGTAAAACTCTCTTAGGTTTTTGAGAAGGAGAGCCTCTGTTTGCCGGTATAATCACAACACTGATACAGTGGGACAGCAGAGTTCTAATACGAAAGAGTTTTGAAACAAATAAGCTATTCCGAAAAAAGTTATATGGAGGTTAAGTGGCTGATCATCTCAGTCTCCTTCATTTTTCATATTTTTCTTTTCCTTGCTTCTTTCAAAACACTTTACTTTTCTTTCAGGACCGAAAGCTTACGTTCTGGCAAAAAAATGAGTTTTTCCATCTCGATCTTGCCTTTATTAGATCGCATGTCAGTACCGGCAGTGGTTTGGCCCTTGAGAACAGGGTCGTTGGGGTGGAGGCAGCGGTCATAGAGGTGAAGGTTGACCAGGGTACCTGAGTAGGAAATGGTGAACGTTCTCTGTAGACCTGCAATTTTAAACTTTTATCGTTTTCTTAACCCTCTTTTTTTGCATTCAATATATTTTTACCCTTAACTATTACATTTGAAACATGTTTTTTCTTAGGGTGAGAGCCTCCTAAAAATCACTACTCTCAATAAAATGATCTGTCGTGGTCATGAAAAATTTCCTTTGAGCTGTCTTGAGATGAATTTTTTCGAAATATTTTTCCAAGCGAATTTTCAACAAACTACCGGTTTTTCGCTGACAAAAAATTTGTCCTTGAAGATGGATTTTTGGAAGCAGTTGTTTCCGGAATCCACATGGATTTTTGAGTCGAACAAAATGTTCGATTTATAAAAAATACGTTCCCAATCTCTCAGCCGACTTCAATTTATGAAATAACCTTTTTTTGACTTGAAGCAATCAGTTTTTCGCATATAACTTTTTCACCCTTGAAAATGGTTGTTATTGGAATCCTTTCAAAATGTAGCGTCAGATAGCGTGTTCAGGTTCAAGATATACGTTCCCACTCTTCCAGCTTATTTCAGTTCATAAAAAGCTTTTTTTTTTGACTGAAGCTATCGGTTTTCTTTTATAACTTTTCTATCATTGAAGACAGACTTCTGGCGAAGGTAGTTTCTGGAATCCCCACAAAATTCTGCATTTAATATTGTTTTGAAGTTTGAGAAAAAAAACCCGATCCTTCAGCCTTTTTCATTTCATGAAATACCAGTTTTTTGCTTATAACTCTTTAACCATCAGAGATAATCTCGATGTGAAGGCTGTTTTCAAAATCTCCGGGGTGGTAGTAATCTGGATTAATAAGCAACTTAATCGTTGATTTGGGTTGCATCTGAGCGACATCTGTGTAATAGCTCGAAAACTTTGGTTGATGCATAAGGATGCCCTAGGCAAAATCTTGACTCTTATTGAGCAAGTCAGCTCCAACTCAAATCCATCTTTATCTCAAATTTGAAGGTGTCGCTGATTGCAAACATCACCAACAGATGGCTGCCGCTGATTATGTGGTGGTTAGAGCGCACGAGACAGTGCGGCAAAATAGAGGGCGCAGCGCATTCAGATCGATCTTCGCTAATTGTCCTCTCGAGTACATTAGGAACTACCGTTGAAACGATTCGAAGACCATGCCGGGAAGCGTTGCGGACGGGGTGAGTCGCTCACGCAGCGTGGTGGCAAACTCCTGAGTCGACGGAGTGATGTCTGCATGGGTTGCACCGTCAACTACCCTACACCGGCTCCGAATTGAGAACAGCATCGCAGACGCTACAGTGAACGGGGTAACCCCATCCTAAATAAACGCTCGTAACGCCATCAAACTCAGGTTCTGCGCAGTAAAAGCATCCCTTTCATCAATTTTAAAATCCTAGATGACTTCAACGTATATTGCGTGATACATATTATGCTCGCCTTTACCCTTCGTACCAATTTTCACCATTTTACGCATATGATTTGCTGATTTTCCATAATAATAATCTACTTATTCCATCAACGATTCATCAATCATGCAATACAAGAAATATCCTCCCCTTCTAACCAACGAGTGCTATAAGAAATCTCAAATCAATATAACAAACTGCACTGAACACACGGTATTTAGGAAAAACACCAGAATAGTGTTTTCGCTACCGAAACTAAAGTTCTAGGACCAAAAAAAAAGTTAGGAGGGCCGTTTAGAAACATCTCATCAGGAGGGACCTCAAAAACAACAGCAAACTGTTAACCTAACAAGAGTTTCAAGGCAAAAAATATCGAAGCCAGCCAGAAAGTTGTAATTGTGATAAGAAAGCAACATAGAAGAATCAGCAACAGCAATCGTCATCAAATCCCACTAGAAGGAAACCCTGACAAAAAAAAAGCATTATATCCAAAGAGTGTACCGGTAACCGCAAAAGGGTTTCTGTTCAAAAAAATACAACTACACATAGAATGGAGAAAAACTAAAAATTATCGCGAACACTGCCTTGAAGGTGTAAGACACCCGAAGAAATTCACATTTATGCTAAGTTCGAAGACAATCTGTCGCTAATCATATTTCCGCTCCCGTCCCCTACCTGGTTTCTCATCTATTTCTTGACGTAATCAGAATAATGAGACAAGCTGGCGAAGGAGTGAAAACCAAAGTCCTTGATGAAATCCGTCCATATATGTAGCCGGTATTGGGTTCGGAGACTAAGAAAAGGGGTTTCCTGTGGTGACCGTTTTATCTCGCCTTTCAGAGGGAATTGAGTTTATGTAGTTGTACACGAACGGAATTTTCGAAAGACTTGTCTGAATTTTTTTTTGTTCGTTTCCGTTCGTTCGAAAATTCGTCAAACGAATTTTTTTCTCAGATTCCTTTCGTTCGAAACTTCGTCAAACGATTATTTGAGAATTTCGTTCGTTCGACATGTTTTTCCAAAATTCTACAACTATAGAGTTGAGATCTCGCACTTGACAAGAGTTATAGAAGAGGAGTCTACTACACAATTAGATGAAAATCGAAAAAAAAAATCCATGTCTGAAATTGTATTGTGCTTTTGAGTATATTATGTGATGCATTCGTGAGCCTGGTGGCTGCTTTTTGCTTTCTACAATGCGTTGCACCACTACCTCATGTGCCTAGTCTAGCACTGAAGAGCTCGCGCAGTGGCGCAGTGCAGTGCTCAGTGCAGTCTCGCTGCTCTCGTTCCACTCGTGTTGGCCCGGTTCGCTTCCCGCAGACTTGGTAAATTTTGTCTATAGCGTTTTAGTTCCTCATTCAACATAGGTCTGGCTCCTCATTATGAGGGTTGTCTACTCCACATCAGTGGAAAATGTTCATTATCACTAATTCGCACTTAAGGCCAGATTGCAACCGCCCCCGTGAAACTGGTGGTACATCGGGATATTAACTTTAGGTTCCAGCTCGTTAGCGCCGAGCCCCATTGTTGGCTCCAGTGAACCTCTGCGTCTCTCATTTACACCATAGAGGCGAGAGCACCATATGGAGATTACTATGGAGCTCGGCTCCATCGACCTGGCTGGCTTATGAAGCGAGTAACGATAGGGACCCTATACGTATATCATTCGATGCAGAACTTCACGTAGATTCTGAAAACTTGATATCAGAAATATCCTTTTTGTAACGGTTAGAGAAAAAACTTTATCTCCAACGGTTAAAGAGCTACAGGCGAAAAATGTATTTCATAAAGTGAATTAGGCTAGAGGATTTGGAAATTTTTCTAAACCTAAAAGAACTAGTTGACGCAGAGTTCAGCGGATATTCTGGAAACACTTCCACCGAAAATCCATCTCTTAGCGTAAAAATGTTATGATCGAAAAACCGATGGCTGCAGGCAAATAAATGCATTTATAAACTGAAATCGTCTGGAAGAGGGGATCTGTATTTCAAACTTGAAAACGCTGTCCGTTGCAGAGTTTTGTGGGGATTTCAGAAACTACCTTCGCCAAAGAACTATCTCATAGGGTAAAAAAGTTATATTTGAAAAACTGGCAATTGCACTTATCCCCAAAACCTTGCCTGGAGGTGAAAGCTAGTGGGGTGCCCGGCTGCACCCAACGAAGCTAGGCCCTCGAGACCGTGTGTTCATACAAGAAGGGCACGCAGATTACTCGATTTTTTGTCGTGATTTCAAAGGGTGTTATACCTTCTGGTTATCATTGAATCCCTCATGACCATCTACTATCTCGTCTCGTTTATCGATCAGATGGTACTTCTGAAATTATATCGCAAACCAGCCGTTCATTAAAAATATTTCTTTATGGCACGTACGTAGAAGGCGCGTGTGTACTCAAGTCCATGCCTACGCACAATAGAACATGCTTCATCGCGTTCGAATAAAGTGTTCGACATCCAACACATCCACGCAGTTTGTGTTGTACATAATGAGCGGAGACTTGAAGGCCATCCTTTGGAAGGGATGGAATGGTGAAGGCACGGAGATACGGTATTGTTCAACAGGATATACGCAGGTGAAGTAGGAACTGTGAAAGCTATTGGGTTCAAAATCGGTTCAGGCTGTTGAAAAGAAATCTTGCAGCAAACTTCCTTTTCTGGAAACTTTGCGTTTTGAAAAATGGAAACGGTCAACATCATAAATGCAATAAATTATTATTGAATCCGTACATAATACATTCCTCGGTTTCTCCTTAGCTCCATATCTGTAGTCGGCGACTAGTTAATGCTATCATGAAGAGAACTTTCCTATTTGGTTTTTGTGCGAAATCGTCTAATTTTCTTGAATGCACCGTCCGCGCGGAAAGACACTTACTAATGCTCCATGTTTTGGAGAGCTTGGCCTCCTCACTGAACGAGAGTGTTGAAAGAGCCCTGAAAAATCTTCTTATATAAAAAATCAGTTTGAATACACCTATCACATCCCTGATACTTGATTTCCCGTTTTCAGCCGGCGATCGTCTCAGCGGCGGGCACACGTCTCTGGTTGTCTCGAGGCACCAGGGTCAGGCGTGGCAATGGGATGGGTCGGTGGAGATTGCGGCCCCCTCCCACCGGATGACTCCCCACTGCGACCCCCGCCCTCCTCATACAAAAGTTCGATTTTTTCCCATTTATTTTCTACTTTTTTTCGATTGTTTCGAGTATATAAAGCTTTATCAACATTTTCCTTGTTTGATGACTCGTTCTCGATTCAATCGAAAGCTTTGGGTTTCAAACCGGGGCTGTGAGTAGTACTAGTGAGAAGCTTCATAACAAGCCCCATACGGATAGAATCTATGGAAAAAAGTTCTTTCTTAAAACTGACAGCTCAAATTCCGGAAGAGATTTTAGGCATTTTTGACGCAAAAAATAACACCTTGATCTGCCCCTTTTCGGCTAGTGTGTGATGGCAAGTTGTTTTTCACAAAAAGTTGTATTGGAAAATGTTGAGCAGTCCCTTCCGGGAGGGTTTACCTTTTTTCCTCAATCGGATAGTAGCGGTTTAAGGTGTCCAAATCCCATTGAACGAATTTAGGTATCCCAGGGGCTCGTTCTCGGCTCATTGAAGAGCTAGGGTTCTCAAACTCGGGCTGTGGGTAGTACTAGTGAAAAGCTCCAAAATAAATCATTTATGGACAGGATTTACGAAAACTTAGTTTCTCTTACTATTACTATAACAAGTCCGAAGAGAAAAAAAAAGAAAATTTTTTCAAAAAATCCAAGCCTAAAGGTCTAAAAAGAAATATGGGAAACAGAACATTCTTCTGAACGGAGCAGATGATTTTTTCTCGCTTAAGAGGCAATTCTGCGGCTCCCCCCCCCCTGCGCGGTCTGCCAAACTGCACCTTCCCCCTCTTTCCACACTGGGATCATCCCAATGCACGCTTCACCCTGCGAGGCACACGACCGTTTTGATTCCTTTGTAGAGCTGTCATCTTACATCTCGTTCGATTTCGCGCGATCTGTAACCAGTCCGTGTCAGGAGTGTTCAGATGTTTGAAGGCATCGCTCTATTCTGTCGGAGGGCGACCAAGTGTTCGCTTGATGTCCCGTTTGTACCAGAGGGTCGCGCGCTTTGTCCAGCGGTCATGAGTTCTTCTTATGAAGTGACCGGCACAACGATGTTTTGCGGCTCCCATGTAACTGACAGCATCTCGAATTCCTGACTGTTGGCGGTGGTCGTTGCTGCAAAGGTGCTGGTCTCTTCGCTCCCGAAGATTCGTCCCCAACAGCGTTCGTTCAAGGGCTCGTTGAGCTCGCTTTATCAGGATGGCAGAAGACTCGTTGGAGACTTGTTTGTTTTATTACACTGTTAAAAATGTATTTGAATTCGGCGCCGAAATGGTTTCTGAATTTCTTATGCGTTTGGTGGCCTGATATCTGTCATTTCGAAGTTTCCGTGGAGTTTGTGTCATAAATGTTTTCTATGTTGTTTGAAGTGAGCACTAACATTCGATGAAAAGTGCTAGATGATCGATCCAGAAAGGCTATATGATCGACCCCACAGCAGTTTCCAGGGGGCCATAGCCTTTAAGGTAGGCACTTTCAGAGCCTCAAGTTTCGTAGGTGAGGTCAGATAGCCCAAATCGTTTTGATTGTGCACAAAAAATTGAAAATGATCTCCAGCGCGCACGATGCCTTTAGGTCGTCTACTTATTTATTATAGTTGTACACGGAAGAACGTTTGGTTAGATTTTCCTATTTTTTCGTTAGAATCCGTTCGTTCGGAAAACGAACGGAAAATTTCACTGTATAGGCCAAAAATTCACTAGGAGTGCTAGTCGTTTTTGCAAATGCGTTCAACTTCAACTTTGAGCTTGAAAGTGATAGAGCTCACAGTTCTGCCGAAACACGATCTCCCTTCTTCACCAAAAACCCATGCATTTATGAAAACGCGCTAGTGAAGTACCAGCATATAAGGGTGGAGTGCCAGAACTGACAGGACATTTGAAACCAATTTTTTTAGCAACATTTACCTATTTTTGCCACAATAAGGGCCAGATCTAGGATTCTTTTGAGAAAGAAAATCAGAAATCTTTTTTATCGCGGGCCCGTATTGAGCTGGATTGAGAAAACATTTTTCCTGCTTCTCCAATGCATAAACGTATATTTTTCGGCTTGAACCGATTTCGCTTCGTACTTTCACTGGACCGTCCCGATAAGCCTTGACGGCTATGACGTCGCACGAATGAAGACGTTTACATCCACTTTTAGAGAGACGAACGTTAGAGCACCAAAGGACACACGAATAAAAAACACGGAAATCAGTAGCGTGAAAATGGTTACGAAGGTGGTCACTATGAGTCGTGATACGATGCATTCATGGAATGCAGGAGAGAAATGGGTCGATTGGTCGAAAAAAAAGTTACTTAACTCTTATCGGAAAAAAATTTTGGTAAATTTCAGGTTTAGGTCGGTAAATCGGTAAAAGGTTATTGCACACCCCTGCTCTATGCAAACTCTAGTTAACAGCATATTTTCCAAGCGTCGCTAAAAGGCAAGAGTATCAATCCGTTTGAGGGTTCAGAAAACAAACTTTGCATATGACTAGAACTTGTATTTCGGGTTGTTTTAGGTGCTGAACATGAATCTGGGGTCCGCTGCAGAGAAATTTTGAGGCAAATCTGAAACTATGACCGGACTACCGCATATCCATCGTAATCTACCGCATTCTGTCAAAATCGCTGAACGAACCTCAGATTCGTAATAAGCACTCCGAATGACAACCATAGATACGGTTTGAGCTATGTACGTCCATGGAAAAAACTCTGGGGCGGAGGTAATCTCGGTTAATATGCAACTTAATTTGTTTATTTGAGTTGCATCTGAGCGACATCTGTGTAATAGCTCGAAAACTTTGTTTGATGCATAAGGATGCCCTAGGTAAAGTCTTGACTCTTAATGAACAAGTCAGCTTCAACTCAAATCCATCTTTATCTCAAATTTGTCAGTGTCGCTGATTGCGAACATCAGCGACAGATGGCTGTCGCTGACTGTGTGGTCGTTAGAGCGCACGAGGAAGTGCGGCAAAAGAGAGGACACAGCGCTTTCAGATCGATCTTCGCTAAATGTCCTCTCGAGTACATTTAGGACTCCCGTCGAAAGAATTCGGCCACCATGCCGGGAAGCATCGCGGAGAGTGTGAGTCGCTCACACACCGTGGTCGCAAACTCCAATGCCGACGGAGTGATGCCTGCATTGGTAGCGCCCTCAACAACCCTAGATCGAACGGAGCGGCCCGAATTGAGAACAGCGTCGCACACGCTACAGAGAACGGGGTGAACCCATCTCCAATAAACGCTCGTTACGCCATCAACCTCGGGATCCACACAGTAAAAGCATCCCTTTGATCAATTTTGTAATCCTAGATGACTTTAACGTCTATTACGTAATACTATGCTTGTTTTCACCCTTCGTACCAATTTTCACCATTTTCCGCATTTGATTTGCTGATTTTCCATAATAATAATCTACTTATTCCAGCGACAATTCATCAATCATTCAATACAAGATATATCCTCCCTTTCTAACCAACGAATTTTACAAAAAAATCTCAAATCAATATAACAAACTTCACTGAACACACGGTACTTAGGAAAAACACCGAAATAGTGTCTTCGCCACCAAAACTGAAGTTCTAGGACCCAAACAAAAAAGGGGGGAGCCGTTCAAAAAACATCTCGTCAGGAGGAACCTCAAAAATAACAGCAAACTGTTGACCTAACAAGACTTTCAAGGCGAAAATCATGGAAGCCCACCAGAAAATCTTATTTGTGATAAAACAGCAACCTAGAAGAATCAGCGACAGCAATTGTCATCGAATACTACTAGAAGGAAACCCTGACAAAAATCATCATATTCAAAGAGTGTACCGGTAACCGGAAAGATATTTTGTCCGAAAAAAGACAAACTCACATAGTATGGAGAAAGACTGAGAATTATCGCGAACACTGCCTTAAAGGTGTAAGACACCCAAAAAATTTAAATTTATGTTAAGCTTGAAGATAATCACTCGCTAATCATATTTTCCCTCCCCTCTCCTAACTGGTTTCGCTACTATCTCTTGAGGGAATCAGAATAATGAGATAAGCTGGCAAAGGAACGGAAACTAAAGTCGTTGATGAAATCCATCCATATATGTAGCCGATATTGAGCTCGTAGACTAAGAAAAGGGATTTTCTGTGGTGGCCGTTTTTATCTCGCCTTTCGGAGGGAACTGAGACCTCGCACTTGACAAGAGTTATAGAGCAGTAGTCTACTACACAATTAGATGAAAATCGAAAAAATCCATGTCTGAAATTGTATTGTGCTTTTGAGTACATTATGTGATGCCTGATCGCTGCATTTTGTTTTCCCCAATGCACTGCACCACTACCTGAAGTTCCTGGTCTAGCGAACAGGTAGCTCGCGCAGTGGTGCAGTGCAGTGTCTCGCTGCTCTCGTTCCACTCGTGCTGGCCTGGTTCGCTACCCGCAGGCGTGGTGAATTTTGTTTAAAGGGTTTTAGTTCCTCATCCAACATAGGTCTGGCTCCTCATTATCATTGTTGTCTACTCGACATCAGCGGAAGATGTTCATTATCACTAATTCGCACCTAAGGCCAGATTACTACCGCCCCTGCAAGGCCCACCGCTCCATTGTATTTGAATACGAAATCGCGAGCTCACTAGAAATGCCCCACAAATCATGTACTATAATCATATGTCTAAATCGCTTGTTTTATGGTTTTTATCACCGCCTTTTGACGTTCCTTGTCCGCTGTGCGCTTTGTATTCAGATTCATTCATAGTTGGATTTTGTGCATGCAACCCGAATTCTTGTTCCTCCAATCTCTGCGCCATCTGCTACTATGAAATATTAACTTATTTTACACCTCAATCTTAGTTCTTATAGTTGTTAATTTTGGATTGGTAATTTTGGATTGGTTTGCCGTGGTAGTCAGCCAAGGTAGATATAGGTACGTAGTTTCGCTTGAAGAAAACGCAGTTTGCGAAAATTCCCACTTGAGAATTTTTTTTTGAACAAATGGAAATGAGCGAAAAAGTTTTTTTCCGAAATTGCCTAAAACTCACTTTGCTTTTAAAAAAAGTTCGCACGAAAATATTCTGGAGAGAGATAGCGGAACAGTGTTGTCTGAGTTCCAAGAAGCAGTGAAAAAGAAACTAACGAGTATACGAAGAAGTCTTCGTAACGAGCTTTCGAGGCTTCATAATTTCTCATTTGTGAAAATATCCAGCGATGATTTCTTGGAGTGAGTACAGTTTTGTACGATTAGAATTCGGAAAATTTTCTTAGGCAAATTTGAAACTAGTGAATTGAGTGAAAGTCTCGTAAAATTGTTTAAAAAATTCCTTTCCCGTCCAAGCCATTGTCATTTTTCGCTCCGTAAGCAAGAAGCTTGTTTTCGTTGAAATGGCCAGTGGGAGGTGCTTGTAATATAGAAAAGTTTCACAGAGACAAAAGTCCAATGATTTACTGGTCAAGGTTAATGAAAAAGCCTATTCTGACTGCGCTTGCTCGATAGACCTTGTAATTAGACACGATCATAAATTGTTACAGTTAGAAAATTTTCTGTCTGCTCTGTTGCGAAGAAACACAAAAAAAATTGCGGAAACCTCCGACGCCTTCCTTCTCATCGACTCTCACCTTATAGTTATGGACGAAAGTATGTATGTCGCTTGCTGGTCATTTGTTGACCTAAATAAGGTTCTTATTCAAATACGTAATTTTGAGGGTTGTCATTAGTCGACTCCGATGGACGATCCTCTTCTGACTTCCCCGTGTTCGGTTTTCACCTCTATCACAAAAGGGAGTCAGCAGAAAAACGAGGGATACTTTTCCTTTCATTTACCCTCTTTCCCCTTAAAGGCAGTGTTCACGATAAGAATTGTTTTTCGGCTTTTCCGCGTACAAAACCTTCTAGGAACGTACAATACCGCCCGCGACTTTGGGAAAAACGGCGTTTTCGGCGCTTTTTTCCGCCGCAAAGCGCCACTTTGTCATAACTTCGTTCAAAGTGGTCCGCTTGGGTTGCTAGGGGCATATTCAGAATCAGCATCGACAGCTCTTCATTTTGAGATTACACATGTCTTACCCTGCGAACAAGGCTTATAGGGCTAACAGAATCAATCGAATGTAAGAAAAGTGAAGCCAGATATCAAACTGATGCAAATATTTGGCTTCATACCAACCATACAGATCATGCACGAGTTATGCAAGGTCAATTCCTGAATTTCGTAGAAGTCAAAATTACGTTTTATCGAGTGTTCGACGCCCCGAAAGACGAATTCAACGCCCTTGGCTCGAGCGCAGAAGGTCCGGCATCACAACTGCGCTCGAGGCATCACAGCTATAGACTCTCTCGAAATAGGAAAACCTGTCTGGAAGCATTTACCGCCGAGCGGCACCTCGGGGATTTAGGCTCTAGATAAGGGACCCCAGATCACCGAGCTCCCGCTCTCGGCTCAAACGGTATCAATCGACCTGAAACTTGCCCTACTACTTTCTTTTGCAATTTTTCTCCAAATAAGCGCCTTAGCAGCCAAATCTAGAGAACACGATTTTTCACGATTATTTCAGATGCGCTAGGTTCAGATGCGCACGCTGATTCCATAGATGTGCCTGGAATCGCCCAAGACCCCTTAGGAACGGAGTTATGGTCCCTCAAAAATTGAGTTAGGGAAGCATGGTGGACGAGTTGTCCGAGGCTTGTAACTTCCGTCTTTTGCAGCCGATGTATGCGAGCTGACCTGAGTAAAGAGGGAAGTTGGAATTAAAGGGAAGAACGGGGCTATTGATCGGAAAATATTCTTCATTTCGCCAGTATTGAGCTCGAAAGATCGAAAAAGGGGCGTGCAAAAGTGGCTTCCCGAGGTGGGCGCCCCAGGGTGGTTTCCCCCTATATCTCGCTTATTCGGAGGAATTGAGAGCTCGCATTCGGCAGGGGCTATTCAGTGTGGGTCTACTTCACAATTATGTGGAAATCTCAGATTTCGTCCCTGAGCTTGGACTGTGCCTTTGAAGCCTTTTGTGTTGAACAACAACACTCCTCTTGGTGACAGTAACGATTACTAATGAATTATACTTCGCTTTACAATTTTGGCACCTAAAACTCGATTGGACTGCCCAGAATCACCACGAAAGAAGTTATTCACAAGAGTATTTCATGCCCTTCGAGGGCTGTGCCGTTTTTGAGCGCATTTCAAATGATCACAAATTGCAGCAGGATCGCTGAGCTGTACGCAAAACTTTTTTATTTCAAATTTCAAGGCTTCAGCTTGTTTGGATTCAATACCGGAATCGGATTACCAGATTATACCCGATGACGGATGATAGCTGATGTGGTACACACCTTTTTGTTGTCAGCTAGCTGACCAGTGTGAGGATTGGGTGCACGGTAAGTAGGAACATGCTCTATTGGAAAGCAATACGATGCAGCTTTGAATCCTGTCTGTGCCCAACACATGCGCACACACAGCATCTTAATTATAAATAAAGAAGGAATTTGTGGGTGCTTTCATAGGTTCGCCGATATGTCAGGGCACCTCGTTAGGCAAATTTGGGGTATTCCGACAAAATTTTCTGGAGTTGCCTACGTAAAGTATTCTTGCAATGTGTGCATGGTGTACAAAATGTTCAGAGTGCTGACAACCAGGAATTCGACACTTTTGCTACGCGCGTACAGAACCTATGTAAGACCAATCTTGGAATATGGTGCTCCAATATTCAGTCTTTACAAAGCTAAATCGATTAAAGTTTTTGAACAGGTTCAGAATAGTTTTACGCGAAGGCTTATGACTAGGGTTCTCGGGTTTCTTTATGATAGAATACCATCTGCTCCTGAGAGAAATGTGAACCTTTCTTTGGATACACTTCGCTTTAGAAGGAGGAGGTTCGATCTAATAGTTTTTATAGAATCCTCACTAGTGCATGCGGTCCTCATCTTGGGCAGTTTTGTACTTTGAGAACTTCTATCACTAGAGGGGGAGAAACAAAATTTATCCTACCTCGCGCCAAGCATAATAGCAGATTTCACTATTTTACTCTTAGAGCAGGGCGAGAGTACTTCGATCTATTCAAAAAATCTCTGCCACCCATCGATATTCGAGCCTTCAAAGAATGGTAGGGTATTAACCTGGATCGATGACCGACATTGATGTTGTTTACTGCTACTTCTGTCTTGTTGACTCGTACTCTTATAACGTGTCGTTGATGAGAAATAGCTGTCTATGGTTTACGACTTTTATCGCTTTTCTTTCATCTTTAATATGATTCCACATGAGCTTGCTCGTGTAATAAATAATAATAATAATAATAAATAATAATTTCCATAGTTATCTCAAACACGTTTACGAGCGTCTGTACTGCCTTTGAGGTACACAGCAACTTGTTTTGTAGGGGGGGGGGGGGGTGGGACGGCGAGCTGCGAGTTATCCATTTCGAAATCGTGTAAAGTGTACTGTCGCATATAGGAAAGCTTGCCAGAAGTCTGTACAAAGGAACTGAAAACCGCGGATAAAGTCAGGCATCTTTACAGCCATCATCCGGAAAAGACACAATACGGACTGCTTTATAAGTATCGTATGCGTATGTAGATTTTTTGGGATGCGCGCCTACTCTTACGCTCTAGAACCGAACCAGCAAAACTCTGCTCCAGAGCTATTCTACGATCCTTCAAAAGCGGTCTTTCTTCATGAGACAGTTTCCCATTCGAAGAAGTTAGGGGCACAATTGGCTTCCCCAATCGGTAAGCAGATCATTAGATATTTGGAAATGCACCGCTATAATTCTCCATGCCTCAGTATTCCGCTGTGGGCGAGAATAGAAATCCTGAGCTCTATAGAATTGCTCCAAAAATTAGGGGTGGTAGTAAATGGGGTGTTAAACGCGAATAAACCGCCACCTTCAAACCGCCAACATACCGCGACATAAATGCAGTAGAACCGCCAAATTAACGCGAACAAACCGCCACATCCTGGCCGACTACGAACCGCGACATAAGTGCCACGGTTTGTTGCCGGTTTAACGAAAGCTGCCCTCTGCTTACACATTTATTATGCGTGACCTTTGCCCGCATAAGTATTTTCTACACTTGGACACGAAAGACGTCTATGGTGGAAAGACGAGGGATCGGAAAGATTATACAAGTAATGCTATTCATTTTATTCATTAGGAAGAGCATTCAAAGGGAACTTCGTAATACTTCGCTTGTTCAAAACACGATCAGAACGCAATTTTTTGAATTTTCCTTGGAAATCCTAATTCTCGTGATTTTCTATGAGCTCCGTGAGTTTTCAGGACCACTCTCGAAAAGACATGTTAGGTTAATCATTAGCCTCAATCAATCAAATGCGTGTGATCTGACAAAAGTTTGCATTTGTAGTTACTTTCTTAACGTTTTTTTTTCAAACAAAAGTATTGTTAAAAAACAAAAAATTTCTACAAAGGAAATTTCGAGCGATTAACAATTTGAAAACTTCTGGATGGATTATTTACAAGGTGTTCTTGGGAAGGTAACGCTAGGTGCGAAAAAGACATTTCGAAACTCGTCGAGTAATGCTTAAATTCAAAGAATGTCCTGCATTCAACCAAAATGGATAGTTAAAAACTTATAAGATTGATGATAAACTAGATAGTCTATTTTCGTTCTTGAAAAAGAACTCAAGTTTTTTTGGAAGCGTACAACTGAAGTCTGGCGTCCGAGATTGGGGTAATGGTGTTGTTTTGGTCATTGATGCAGTTGAATTTGTGAAGTGCTTGCCTTCTTCTCAAAATGAGACTAATCCCCCGCCCGCAGTTAGTGCTGAAATTATATAGAAACACTGTTACACACTCATATGCGCATCATGCAATGAAAAGATTCTGTGCACATATTTCAAGGTAAGAATTTTGAACACTTCGAGTGGCTCTACCAATGCACCAAAGAAAGTGCGTCGCGGACCCTCAAAAAAATAGGCCACGATGGCACTGATCTGGCAATTAAAGAGGAGTATTCGAATCTTGCACAAAAAGGAGAACAGATACAGTTGGTTTTTTTTTGCAAGTTCGCATTTCTTTCCCACAAAACTCGCCCGATACGCCCCGACTAATGCTGATTAAACATTACTAAAGCATCAAATCACTTGAAAATCAGTGGCTCTGGAAATTTTCACTTTTTGCACTAAAAAGGTTGTGGAAACCTGTTCTAAACGCGAGTAAGCAAATAATTTACTACATACTCCTCATAGCCTGTGCTATGCAATGAATTACGAAAGTGAAACTAACCTGAAAATAGCGAAGCGAATGAATTTCGGAAGAAAATAAACAAAAGCGGGAGAAGTGTCGGCGCTCGCCAAAAAATTAACAGCTGACTGGGAGGGATTGATTAGTGCCACCGAAGAAGACGGCCAACGTGTTTCAGCAATGATCCCTGCTTTGTTTTTGATCCCTCATCGCCCGTTTCCCTGGCGGAAACCGTAACAAGACTATCCCTTGGAACACCTTTCAGTTTTAAAGATAGGCTGACGTCCTGAATCAAAATGGCTAACAGTGCTATCGAACTTCCTTAATCCTCTGCATCAGTTAAACTCGTACTTGCCCTCAGTATAGATGGACAAAACTGTTCCTACTGTATCTTGCTAACCGCATCCAATACGTCTTCGGGAGGAGTTTTTCGTTAACCGCCAGTTCCTCTCGCATTTCAGCACTATTTCCGTGCTGTCTGCGAGAGTATGTTAAACGCGAACTTACCGCGGGGATGCCACATGTCGGAATTTTAGAGAAAAAAAAAACAGCCCTGAAAACGTTTTGAAATCGCTATTTTCGTAACAAAAGTTACAAATGTCGCTTTTTCGAGGCGTTTTCATTGAACGTGTAACAAATGCCTGCCACTGAGGGATGCTAGAGTGAAACTAGAGCGAATTCTCTCCCAACTATTAGGAGTCCTGCTCAGATTCTCTTGTGGATAAACTTGCGTTTAACGCGAACTTAATGCCTAATTAATTCGCGTTTAACACCCCCAATTACTACCACCCCTGTGTTGATGATTTGTGAACTGATTATATGTGGAAAGACTGGAGTAACTTTTCTTAGAAGATAAATGTAGCCTCGATATCTGCCGATGAACCTTCATCAGTTTCAGGCCTTTCTGTTCAGAAATTTTTACCTCCAAGAACGTCATCCAGAATTTTCACAAGGTATCATAGGATGGTGATTTGATAGTCGTGTACTTATGAGACGAAGTTTCAATCATCAGTACTCAATGATCGCTGAATGCTTTGCAAACTTCGAAAAAGAAAAAAACTCAATCGAGTGAGTGTCACCAGTATGCGTCCACCCCCATTTTTTTCCCACACGAGCCATAAAGCTAAGTTGGGTTTTTCTCCGTTATGAACGTGGATTTGGCATGTAACAAAACTGAAGTAGCTGAAATTTGAGATCTCTAGCGTTATTTTTGACGCTATTTTTTGCGACGCGCTCCTAGTACATATACGTCCACTTTCAATAAGGAACTATTATCGGAGGAACAACATGATGAGCACGAATCAGCTAACAATGGCTGCTCCTTGTTTTGTGCCCAATAAGAAAAGTAGCTATGGCATGTCTTTAGAATTCTCCGGCCTCGATGCTCTCTCATGCGTCGATGACTGCTTTTCTCAGAATAAGAGTGAAGAGCTCAGAAACACGAAAACATGCGACCTGTAATATTAAATGGAAGATACTTGAGACATGCAAGTACCTTACCTTTACATGACATGTAACCTACACTTATATCACATGTAACATACGCCTAGGTGAGAGGTAACAAACACACTATTTCATGCATCTCGATTACGCAACTTAAGAGCTACGAGGTCAAACTCGCTGCTTTATAGTTGGAGCTGCAGGTTCCAAGTTGCTGCTTTAGGTAGGATTTAGGAATCTTTGAGCCCTCTGGGACCAGAAGCTTAGGGCTTGCCGCTCCATAACGGAAGCCGCAAGTTTGGAATCCACAGCTTTATACATGAGGCACTAGGCTTGCGCTTAGCTTACAAAGATTGTATATCGATCACTCGAATCCTCCCCACGATTAGCGCGAACATGTGCAGCTAGAGATCAACGACTCGAACACGGCGACCGACAACGCGGTCGAATGTCGATTCAATGGACCTGCGGACTTCACCAAGGTTTTACACGGCTCGTATGCTAACCCAAAGTTTCTTCAGAATCCTCGCCGATGTTACCTAAAATGTAATCGTGTCCCAAGTTACAGCTATCAAATTCTCGGCAACTGAAAACATTCAAGTGAAATATCTCGGCGAATGTAGAGTTCGCGCAATAATTGTAGCCTGAAAATGGAAGGGGCTGCGACGTATGGTTTACGTTTTCATACTAGTCTTGACACATGGACAATGCGGCTGGCCGTGCGGGGTTGGCGGCCTCACTGGAGAATGGATTTCGATTCGATCTACCGCCGCAGCCCTGTCCATTCATCAGACTAAAATGATTGCGCGAACTCTAGATTACCCCGATCGAATCGAAACCCCATTAACAGTGAGGCCGCCAACCCCGCACGGCCAGCCGCCTGGTCCATGCGTCAGACTAAATCGAAAACGGAAACCATAGGTATGTGCCATGCAAAATTCGGTGTGCGAGCGAGGGCCTATAGATTGCAGGAAGCATATATGGATCGAGATGATTCGCAAGTAATATAGCGTCGGCATGGATCCGGAAGATACTTCGCGTTCACTGTTGACAGTTGGCGCAAACTCAGTGCCATATGCTATAACGTAGGTGCACCGAGTCTGCGCCAACCTCAAACCGTGAACGCGAAGTCTCTTCACGATCCATGCCGATGTTACATTGACCGATTTACGCTCCTGAAAGCATACAGAATGTATGTAAGACATCTTCTTGAATCTGGTACATGTGTATTTTTTCCTCAAAAGCAGAAGTACATTGACTACTTGGAGTTTAATCGAAACAATTTCACTCGAGAGTTCGCTATGCGATGCGCATGGCTGAAGTATGAGTTTATACCGAATAGAGCTCTGAGGCGCCACTTTCACGGCTTGCCTAATTTGTTGAATAGACGAAAGAAAAATGACCTAATCATGACTTTTAAAATCATCACGGCAAAAACCTACTTCCCTCGCTGAACTTTTTTCACTTTTGCTATTTCTAGGGGCGGGAACAATAGGATTAAATTTAAGGTTTTGTTATCAAAAACTAAAACAAGGTCAAATTCTTTTTCTATTAGGATTCTCTCTATGCTTTACAAAACATTTGCTGAAGATTGGTTACAGTTGTCACTTCATGCGTTTTAAATCAAGGCTGAAAAGTTAGTGGCAATATAGGCTCCTTGAAGGCACAGTCCAAGCTCAGAGACGAATTCCGAGATTTCCATACAATTGTGAAGTAGACCCACCCTATGTAGCACTTGCCAAGTGCGAGCTCTCAATTCCTCCTAATAGGCGAGATATGAGAGGAAGCCAGCCTGCGGAGCCCACATCGGGAAGCCACTTTGGCACGCCCCTTTTTTATCTTTCGAGCTCATCATTGGCGAGATGCGCGACGGTTTCTGATCGATAGCACCGCTATTCCCTTTATTCGCAACCTCTCTCTTTGAACATGTCGGCTCACGTACATTGGTTGCAAATGACGAATGTTACATGCCTCGGACAACTCGTCCACCATGCTTCCGCAGATCGATCTCTGAGTAGCCATAACTTCGTTCGCAGGAGGTCTTGTACGATGCCAGCGACATCATTGGAATCAGCGTTGGACCGTTTTCAAGATAGGCAGAAAATCAGAAAAAGAGATTCTGAGGTTGGACGGTGCCTTTAAGGATGCGACTGTGAGATTTTTTTACTTGAAGATTTGTTTTTTCATGTCTATCGAATGTGTAATGCCTCACTAATATATTTATTTGCTGTTTTTTATATGTACGTAGGTTATCCAACGTCCTTGAAAAAATAAATAGACAAAATACATTTTTCTCCAATTATTCTGTCTTACGTCTTTTATACTACATGTAATATGTTTTCGTTTTTCAGAGAAGCGGTGTGAGAGCTGAACCTTTCATCTTTAAATGTCTCGTTTTCCCAAATTCGTTGTTGTTTGAGCTCTACCCGAAGACCAAGTAATCGTTTCATAAAATGATTCCAAAGATGAAGTTATCGTAAGTAGGGTCTTTAAATGAATATGCTTGCTACCATCAAACGAACACTAACTTCATGACAAACAGGCAGACAACATTTGTCAAATTTCAGGAAGTGGCAAAAGTAGACAGCCTTATATTTCTATTTATATTTATTTGCACTTTACGAGGCACAACCGTCCCATGCACAGTTCTTATTGCATGTTCCAATGAAAGCTGATACAAAAGAGCCCGGACAGTCGACCTGACATTTTATTCTCACCATTATGGTGAGAATAAAATGACACCGAGGGCATTTGTAGATTAACTGCACTGTTGTATAGCAATGGAATGAACACTCGAAATTACAAAATCACGTAGGCTCGCTCCAACAAAACACTTCTGCAGGACCCATTCAGATAGTTCACCCTATCGAGTGAGTTCCAGTGTGCGGCTGACAGTCTACTGCATCCCGACTTGCACCGTTCGGATATCCTCCATTTGGAACAGGTGACACCTTCAGGAAAGCATGCTTGAAAAATTCGTTTATCTAACTAGGGACTGTTATCGGTAGCTGACTCTCCCATAAAGGCTCTGAAGCTGTTCCTCGAAGCTCCACCACTTCAGGTTGTATGCTGCTACCAAATGCATGATTGTTTTTTTAGTTCTACCGTTTCAGTGGTCCTCTCCGAATTCTCCTGCCTCGATGCTCTCCCATGCGTCGATGACTGCTCTTCTCAAAATAAGGGTGAAGAGCTAAAAAAATGAAAACATGGTACCTGTAATAAAAGTGCGAGAGCGAGGGTTCAAAAATACGATTTCTTAATTGCGATTATGTTCATTATGCGGGATTATTTTTCATAAAAACAGATGTCAACAGATATTTGGTCTCTACTACATGTCGTAACATGCGTGACCGATTTGGCAACATCGCAAACGTACAGCGTCAAGAAGGAAAACAAACAGTCTGTGCGGTCCATGTATGTTATGGATCTCACCTTTGACCAATTGCCTCTGATCCAACGGAGCAAACCTGGACATTCTCGCGACACACTTCTGTGGGATTGAAATAAATATTCAATTACAGATGTCCTTGTGGATGTGCGTTCTGCTTCTCCAATTGGTGCAGGCCAGCAAGGTGACAGAAGCTGAAAATGAAGCGATAAAAAAGGAGTGCGGTCGTCGTTTTCTAGGTGAGATGACCAGATTTGAAACAGAGTTTCTGAAATGGACGAAATGGGCTCTGAACCATTAAATAATATAACGCAGGTTGGCTGACAAGAGTATGCAATGCTATGAGATCTCTTTCTAAAATATCTAAAGTTATCGCCAGCGTTAGGTGTTGAACTGCAGAGTTGCGTATGTCATTGGGAAGATTCAAATGAATACATTCGAATTGATTCCACTCGGATGTAATAGATACGCGTTCAAATATCAGCCGTATTTAAACCCAGGGTTTCGGAAATGTTGCGTATCAATCTCGGACTAGTGAGCGATCTGGCTCCGTGTTCGAATAAAGCAGCGGGCGGAGCTGGGACAAGAAAACTGTGGAGCCATTTTATTTGCACTACTCGACTCGAAGGATGGGCAAAATCTGCGCCCCTGTTTACGTCTCGAAAAGATGCATCTCAGATGTTTGTCGGGGAGTTCCCGAGAACAATAGATCTGATTTGGTCGTTATCACTCGGTCGAGGTAAGAGGAGCGAGACGTCCCACCGGAGAGGGACGTCTCGTCCCGCTTCCCTTGAATTATGCACAATGATAAGGCATTCAAAACAGTCTAGTCAGGGGGACAACGAGGGAAGATCGCTTCACGGTTGTTCCCATGCCCTTCTCCGAGCGTGATGAGCGAGAAAACAAAGCCGAAATGTATACGATGATGCAAACTGGCCAGTCTCGAGGTGGTCTCGCACTACGCAAGTTGAGGGAGCAGAGTTGCAATTTGAGGACGGTGTAAGGTATCTCTGTCCAGATTTCAGGAGAGTTAACAACTTCCCTGTAACCATTCGTCATGATGACTACTTTGAGCCCTACCCCTTTTTTGAAGAACAGGGAATTGTGGAAAACGGCGAGTTTCGGCAAGCTGACTTTTGATAAATCAATGACCAATGGGCGTTTGGTGGCGACAGCTTAAGGAAGAATGACGAACGGGAGAACAAGGGAAAACCTGCTAGCCGGAGGTCCCCTCCGCCTCTCCTCGAATCGGAGGAGGTTCCCCAGTGGTTCTGATATCGTTCTCGGGAACTTCAACACGAAAGTCTGACATGGGACGCGCAAATCGGTCCTGAATGGCACTTAGCAAATGGCTGAAGTTCAGTTTCACCTGTTTCGCGCACTTGAGCAAGAAGCAGTACCACCTTATTTCCGCTAATCATCGGCATCTTCCTACTTGAAACGTTCCATTATAATGTATACATGAACTAAACAAATGTGGTCTCTCTGCACAAAGATGAGAGGAGCTGACCCCTTTTTTGCAGATTGGCTATTACATTCATGGCAAGTGGTCTCGAATGGAATTTGATATGCAGAAGACGGAGCAGTTGCTCCATTTTTGTGCATGATAGTGATACAATAACCGCAAATCTCTTAAGGTATGAATGCGGTGCCCCATCTGCCTCCGAAAACGCCTTGAACTAACTATACGGTAGGCGGTCATGCTTTCAACAGAAGTTTGTAAAATCACATTCGGATATCTTTTTTCGTTAGAATGCGATCACCTGCTAGCGTTGGATTACATCGGCCTTCGACGATTGCATTTGAAAATGTTGTATGATTGTTGTTTTGCGATCTCCTTGGAAAAGCTTAGCTGCACTCTTCGGTTATATCAAGGCATCTTCTAAGGTGTTTGGTGCATAATTTTCACGCTGCTATCATTGCTACCATGAACGTTTTAAATAGAGGGATATGTGGTTTTATAGCTCAGTGAATTAATCTTTGCTTGTCTTGATAATCACATTTAACTACCATTATATGTAGGTGCTTTCCCAGCGTTACGATCAAGAAGGTCTATCGGAGGGACGACGACTAGGGAAGGAGAATACCCGTGGGCAGTTGCAATCAAGATTCATAGACGTGAGCTGTTTTTGATTTATAGACAAGCAGTACGGGATTCCACTGTATAAGATCATCTGACTAGTGCAGATTCTCCAAGTTTTTTTCTACCTTTGGCAACGTTTTCGAAAAAAAAACAAATAATTCTGTTGATGAAAGTATTCATGGTGTTCAAAAGCGCCTTTTTTCTACCATCGGAGGAATTTTTTTGAAGAGTGATACATGATCCGTAAGCGCATGGTGGACGAATCGCCCGAGAATCGTAACTTCCGTCTTTTGCAGCCGATGTATACGAGCTGGCCTGAGTAAAGAAAGAAGTTGAGAATGAAGGGAAGAACATGGCTATTGATCGGAAACCATCGCTCTTCTCACGATCTCGAATTTTCATTTGTTCAAGGCGGAGGGCGGGCATTGCCGTTTTGGGGTTCGCCTTGCGCTCGACGTGGCAACTTCGGACTCTTTTGCGGCTATTCCTGGCTCGCGTTCTTTCGATGTCAACATTACAGTGCCACCACTCCACTACCCGTTCCTAGTGCAAACTCAAACACATTCTTTATCGTGAACACTGCCCTTAAGATCGTTCTCTTCACACCACCCATCGATCAAGCCAATAGAATTCTTAACGAGTTCCAAAAAGCGAGGGGAATAGCTGGTCATCAGTTGAATATGAAGGTGGTTGCGATGAAGAAACGTTATGAGACCACTTGGTGTGATGAACAAAACATAAAAAGCGAACCCGAAGTTATTAAGTGAAATGGGTGTGCTGAACACGACTCACTTCTGAGACAATTTGCCGCAAGACAATATTGGCTCTGCATCCACCGTCACCCGGATCAGTGCTCAAACCATAACACTGCCAGAAATTGAAAACCAACGCATTTAGAGCACACTTCGACAAAAGTTGGATGCACCGGAGTGCTGATCTCGCAGCGGCATATCTTGACGGCAGCCCATTGTGTCATACAAAAGAGCGACAGTGTTGAAGAAATGTGCAAGCTCGAGAACTATGTTGTAGCGTTAGTCGTAATTCGGAAAAATTGTTTGTGGTTAGCATTTGACTTGATTGTGAACTTGGTCAAAAGTTCTGCACTCTTTCAGAGAAGCGAAACATTATCTTGGTCTCACTCACTGGTTTATTCCTGGACAGCACATGCAAATCTACGTCGGCAACACCTGCAAAGATCCTGACCCTCATTGCGAGGACAGTAAGACATACGAATCTGATATGTTTGTGAGCGATTTTACATGCTAATTTTGTGTATATATTAGAATATGGCATTTACCTTATGAAACTGTACACCCTGAGAATGTCTCACAAAATTTTTCGCATATCTTTATCTTTGTTTATTCTTGCATACCGTATTTTCTCCTTCAAGGTTGCATCTACTTCTATTTCTCAGGCTTCTTTTTTAGACGTATTATAGAGGTGTACTTCAAACAGAGGGTACACTTCTGTTTTTCAGTCTTGTTTTTTGGAGTTTTCATAGTGAAAATTCTAATAACAGAACGATTGTTTTCGCGACCGACAACCATGAAAACTCAGCTATTCAGATCCGAGTGCGTCATCGCTTGCACACTCGTTTATATCTTCTCTATGCCATAACACTGTTTTAGAGTCCAAATTTTGACGTTCGGTACAGAGCTTTGGAGATTCTAACGGCTGATTCTTGTTCAAACACGAAATCATTAACAAGTTTGGTCAGCTCAGTGTCTGCAGCGCTAGTAGTTAACAATGTTCCGACGAGTCGTTGTAAGGTGCAATTCATGCTCGTCAGCGCCAGTGCGCTACGCGAGTTACGCGCTTGCGGAGACTATGAAAACGCCAGCGGGGACGCCATGGCGGAGCGGAAAAAAAGTGGACCATAACTTTTCCAAACACGCGATTTCAGTGCACGAGTCCATCACCATGGTAGCAAAGGATAATACTGAAATGAAATGTTATGAAACGCAGTGAAAATGGTGGCGTTTTAACAAACTACTGCGGCGCGGGCGTTAAATGGGTGCCGCGTGGGCGTGTAGTCTCGCCAATAATACTCCAACGCCACGCCTGCGCATAACGCGCTGGCGTTGAGGAGTATGAATAGCGCCACCGCAGCAATATTTCTGATTGTGTCGAAGTTGAATCAAGTCGAATTTGTATAATCGAAAACTGTACCAATCATAGTATTTTCGTTAAAGAAAACGGCGAAATTTTACTCATTTTCGCGTCGCCAAGTGTGTAGTGCCTCATGATATTGTGTGCCGTATCATGACGGTAGCGTTTCACAGGAAGCATGCATTATACAATGTGGAAAGCGATGAACGAGGGCAGCGTCGTGGAAAATAAGCAATGCTCCATCAACTGCTTGTGCGCTTTTTGGGAAGTAGCGTTCGTTTTAGAGTGTGCGCAGTCTTTGAAGGTGATTAGCGTAACTTCGTAAGCGTGCGCCGCGTCATTGAGATTGAGATAGCGCATCGATGGGGGGGGGGCGCGCTCTGTCAGAAGTGCATAGCTCTCACCAGGGAAACAACTGCGCGAATGAGTAGCGAAAGTGAGAAGCGCTTTGTTTGGAGCGTGCTCAGTCTTGGGAAGTGAGTAGCGCTTTTCAGGGAAATCGGGGACACTCCGCGCAGGGTCAAGTGGGGTTGTGAAATTTCACAACGGGGGGTCGCAAGAAATTGTTTCCGAAAATGAATGTCATGGGGATCGCAAAAATTTCGGACCGAAAATGAGAATTTCGTGGATATCCCATAATTTCTCGATTACTTTTGGTCCCCAAGGGAAGGATCGTAGCATTCGGTTTAGGCGCTTGGGCTCAACTACTGAACGAAATTTCGGCGTCTGACACTTTTAGTAAGCAACCATAAACTGCCCGGCTTCGGGAAGTGGGGATCGCAAAAATTTTGGATTTTGAAAAAAATGTGACGGGGCCGCTCCGATTTCGAAAAATTACGCAACGCTCCGTTTGACCCTGACTTCGCGTAAGACTCCCGATAGGAGGAAAACACACAAACCTGCGCGGGGTCATACGATAAAGGGCAGTGGGAGTACAGCATCGCGAGTCGCGATACTGTACTCCCGCTGCCGGATGCTCCAGACGACGTGTACACCCTCCACCACCCTTTAAACTCAGAACTCCAACTTTCAACGTGGTAGCATGTTTTCAGCGTAGTTATGAGCATAATATAGGATGGCGAAGTGCATAAGCCTACAAACTGCCAGTGAAGCCCAACATCCTCTACACGTAGCTTTGAAAAACATCTGAAAAGAATTGAGCTCTTAACCCTTTGTGTCCTTTCCTGAAAATGTTCGGGGTGTTAATTCTTGTACCCATGAACCCCACATTAATTGATCAAGCCTCAGCCAATGGGGTGGGGAATTCAGTACTCTTCCGGACAGGAGGATCCACGCGAAACTCACATTACAATACTAGCAATTGCTTTGCCGTGTCCGCGCGGTAGGTTACATCATTTGGCTTAAAGCTTTGAAGTACGTATAGTCTGTATCTCTACATTCGAGCCGCTGCGAGGCTTATCGGGTATCCATGCGCATCCTAATCGCGGCGTTTGTAATCTATTGCGCACTCTTTGCAGAAATTTGTCGAAAAGTGAGAGGAAAAACGGCAAACGGCAATCGACAAAAAACGGCCGGAAACGGCCGGCAAACGGCAATCGGAAACCGGCAAACGGTTATTGCCGTACATCCCTGATCGCGACGCTCGTGATGACGTCACAATCACGGTTGGGACACTACCTAAATGCCTAGCGGGAGACCCCAACGAGCAGCCCAACGATGATGTCATTGACTTCACGGGTTATTCATTTTAATACTCACCACAAACATGTCGCCCCGGGTGATCGCGGTCCCACGGCGGAGAAGGACCCCGCCTGGGTCCACGGCAAGGACGAAATCTTCGCCGCGGTCTGCGGTGAGGAATCACACTCTCCGCGGATCGCGGCTAAAACCGCCTCCCTCAGCCGAGAGGATACCCCTATCCCCCAGCAGTCAAAAATATGCTGGCCACCGGAGAGTGACGCGAAGTCACCTTCCAGGGCCGGCATCAGAATGCCGAATGAGGACTCGAGTGGGAAGGGGCGCCTTTTATACCGGCTGTGTACGCGATAAGCACGTCACAACGTGATCACGTGTTGATAACCACCATATAAAGCTACGCTGTGATGCTTATCACAGTGTTAAGACTTTTCATCGTGTTCAAACAAGAATGAGCCGTTTGAATTCCCAAAGCTGTATACCGTTCCTCCCTTGTCTCATTTAGAAGTCTACTACTAATAAAGGTGTTCTTCAAATCGAGGGTGTACTTCTAATACGCAGCCCTCTCTTTTTGGTGTACTTCTATTAGATGTGTACTTCGAACGAAGGCGTTCCTCTAATAGAGAGAATTTGTTATCTTGAAGGCTGCCCTACGCCGAATCCAATGATATCTCTGAAATATTACAAATCTTCCTGGCTACGGATTTATGGCCTATCGAAATTTGTCTGAAATAGAGTGAAGAAAGCATGTTGGGCAAATTGCTTGAGGCTTGTAATTTCAATCATTCGCAAACGATGTATGAGATTGGATCCAAATCAGGAGAAAGTCTGAGATCCAAGGGAAGAACGTGGCTATTGGCTAAAAAACCTAAATCGGGTGCCTTTATGGGACACCCATATCAACTTGCTAAAAGTATAGGCGCTCAAACAACGCAATAAACTATGATGTGAAATTTCAGAGTGAACGAAACTCAAAGAGACAAAAAACATTAAGTGAAGAGAGTTTGCTTCTGATAGCATACAACAACATTTCTGAAATTCAGTTATCACGAACAAACGAAAAAGTTGATCTAAAACTCACTGCTTAATTGGTAAGGTACTTGAGGAAAGGAACGTTCAAAAAACCTCCACAACCTTTGTTCTACTATCAATTTTTTCTAGCAAGGGCCTAATTCATGTAAATCTTCTTGGAAAAGCATATATCACAGGTTCCTGATTTGTTTCATACCACCATATTTTTTAGGCTCTGATTCATGACTACCACCGGTGTCGTTATGTGGTAAATGACCTTGCCATTGTCGAGTTGAACAGCGATATCCCGAAGGATGTAGCGTCACCGATCTGCTTGCCAACACGGGATGAAGAGATAAAGAAAGAATTGACCGCTCTCGGATACGGACGAAGTAGGTGAACTCAGATTTGGCTCACGCAATTGATTTTTCCTACTGGTAGGTGAGTGTCTAAAGTTCACCCGCTGTTAAGCGAGTTCTTCCTGTTGCATCTTTCTGGGTACCCGGGTGGTAGACAGGAAGGCTCCCGGCTACCTATCGGGTAGACGGATAGTGTTGCGGCAGACTGCTACGTCGATCACGCGTCTCAGAAAAATATCAATATTTGCCTGGCAGGCAGTGCGCGCTCTGTCCATCCACCAGCTTAATTGAGCGGGTATGCTATGCCCGCCGGAATGATAGCGACGCCGAGACACAGCCGTCTCCTACCCGGCGGTCTCCTCTCCATCTCTGTGGACGGCTACTCATGCCTGTATCTGCTCTCACAGGTGGCGAAGATAGGGTCGCCACTATTGAAATTTGGACTGAAAAGGCACATAATTGGTTGCCATCAGGGATGTGCGTGATCATGACTAACGACTAACGATTTTACGACTAACGGACTTCTTGAGTGTTACGACCAACGACTAACGACTGACAAAAAGGGAAATATTTTCGTAAGCAATCCCGAAATTCGTTAGAAGGCCAATGGTCATTTAAATCGCGCTCCAACCCAAGGCTTACACAAGGATTGTTGCATATTGCCCTGTTGGTTTTTCTAGGTGAATGGTACAGAATTACTATAGCCTTGAAGGCAGCATACATGCGCGTAAAGGTGGTTGAGATAATTACGGGAATGGAATGGTATGGCTCAGTGCACAACGCCTACGCATTTTAAAGCGTCGGAAACTACCCACAATGCCGCTACACGAGTTAGAAGTTGGCCCGCCCCTGTATTTACGCCCTCCTCCAAGCCTGGGGTTCTGGGCGATTCCCACCGTCGGCGATTTTTGTGGGTAGTAGAATAGGTACAATAGGTAAACCACATACATCAACGACCGTGGGAATCGCCCGGCACCCCTTATATGAAAGAGGAAGCGAATACAGGGGCGGGAAGATACGGGAGCGGGGCCAACCTCTAACTCGTTCAGCGTCATTGTGGGTCGCTTTCGATGCTTCAGAATGCGTAGGCGTTGTGTTCTGAGCCATACGATTCTATTTCCTTAGTTGTCTCAAACACGGTTACGAGCGTGTATGCTGCCGTTAAGTAATTCGTATTTCTACTGATACTGTTTCGCAGTGCTGGAGCCCCCATATTGAAACCTCAGTCGAACGTTGCGCAAGGATAGGTGCAGCATTCACGCGACTTCGCGTCGGTCGCGCTGCTTTATGGTAGACTTATTGAACTAGTTGCAACTCTGACCGGCTCCAGCGGAGGTTTTTGCAGAGGACACTATCAGAAGTGATAATACGGAACAGTGCCTGCACGCCGCAACTGCCCAACGACGGAAACTGTATCCGATGATTGGATTGTAAAGGATGCCGTCCTTCGATTTCCAGTCATAAATGAGAGATATGGGGTTTTTATAAAAAGGTGCTGGGACCTTTCAGGAACTTCACTTGATTGCTAATTTCATCCGACATTTCCCCATTACGGGAACAAGCTCTAAACCACACAAGCGCTCGGCTCACGACGCTGAGCAAAGAACAACTAGTGCAAAGTAGGTGCAATTATCCGTGCAGTCACTATCGGGTAGATCTCAAATAACATCATATAACGCAGAAAGGCAAATTTCGCACTGGAAAAAAACCACAGTTCAAACTTTTTAACGTATTCCTTATGGTTTCTCTTCTTACCGAAAAAAATACAAAAATCGATAAAGACACGATCTTGAGTATTAGGCTTTCGCGCATATTCATATTCATGTATATAAAGGTTTGCAGTTTGAACTAGGTTCTCTAACAAGGAATGATTAATGTCTTTATTAGCCATGAATGATTTGGAAAACATACATCTCTTCATGCCTTCCTATTTTCTAATCATGAGGGATATTTTTTCTGCCTCAACTGTGCTTGTTTTCTAAGCCTAAATTTTTAACGACTAACGGTTAACGACTAACGACTAACGTATTGCGAAATTTCTATTACGCTCATCCCTGGTTGCCATACGCCGGGCACGGGAGGGTTACGTCCCCTTCCTGCGTTCGTGGTTTCCTGAATACGGCCACAGCTCAACTTCAAGCGATGAAGCCGTCATTCGTAGATTTCAGTCGATCTGCTGCAACTTGCTGCATTCCCACCTCTCTTACAATCGCGCTCAGCTGCCATTAACGGTGAATCAGGGTAGCGACTAGAGCCCAACCGGGTCAACACGTGAGGACTAGCGATAAAACGCATCTAACTCTCAAAGTATGGTGGCGCCCGATGGAGGATTTGTCATTACATCACCACGTTGTTTTTGCTTCAATAACGCACTGATCATGAGAGGGTTCGTGGACTCCTCAGCAATGAGTTTTTTTTTGAATCTTCAGTTCCCTGGATATTTGATGTCTGAAATGAAATGCTGACAGACTAGCTCTCAATTTGACCTGCGTTTGTAATCCTTTCAACAATTTCTGTTCTAGTGACGATGGAAAACGCTGGTGTTCTCTACCAACTGCGAGAGGTGAAATTGCCAGTCTGGTTTCGCGATCGAAAGGAAAAAAGAATCTGGACCAAACATGAGAAGCGAGCCATATGCAAGGTAAGGTTTTCTCCAAGGGCATATTATGCAATGGTCAAACGCAAGTAGTTTCCTTACAGTAATTGCACTCGTTCCAAAATCGCATGACTACGAAACTTTCTCTTAAAATATTCTTGACTAATGTTAAATTTAATGTTGTTAACGTTTGAGGCTGCCAGCTGACAGCTTGTCGGGCGCCTACTTTAGACAATATACCGTTGCAGGGTGACAGCGGCGGTCCCTTATTCCAGACAGGCAAACACGATATTGTTACCCTTGTTGGGGTTGCGGCCACAGGAAGTGCGACCTATTGCAACCCCCATTCCAGTGGTAAATAACTTCATTTGTCGATCCGTATATGATTCAAACAGCCTGGGTCAAAACAAAATCCCCGTGATCCATTGCACGCATCTTCCGTCATCCCCTCTTTTCCTCGTCGTCCTTTTCCCGCTAGTCGGACGCTCGGCATCATTAAAACTTGGTTTTGACTCAGGCTGTGTATAGCACGATACGAATATTCTGCCGTAGTAAGTAGCAAGACCGAGCACGTTTCAGAAGTGACGAGTTTGTTCGTTGACATAACCCAAAACCTCGACTGGATTTGTGCTTATACAGGTAAGGGTGCTCATACAGATTTGTGCTTATACAGGTAAGGTAAGTGGTTCATCTTCTGAAACAAATCATTGTCTGCACTGACTGCACCATGTAAAAGCGCGTAAAATGTTTTCAAACAGAATCCCGTAAACGAATATCGTCCAGACACTGTCAATGACTTTACGCCGCAAAGCAAGAGAAGAAATTGTGTAGAAGCTTGACAATGTACACTGTAGTTCTCCCTGAATATGCTGCTCCTTGTAAGGAACGAGAGGAGTACACTGTATAGAAACGAAACATTGTTTCGGATTCCTCGGCAAAATGTTCCCAGTTAGAATTTCAGGCATTTGTCCGCTTGGTGAGAAGAAGGATCCGTGATAGAAAATCGAAGTAAAATTGAGAGCTGGTCCATTCCCGAAAACAGCTTGACGGCTAGTATGACGTCTCATTTGGATGATTTGGAATAAATTTTCACCTTGTATCTGCTAATACATCGTGCACATGCCTATAACACGCATTGTAGTATGAATGCAGATATGTAGTACATATATTGTGGCTACAAAGAATGATTATAACTTCATCAAAAGTCTAGCAATCAAAAAGGGGCGACAGCTCCTCTGAGACAAATTAGCTCGGCACGCTAAATTTGATAAATCGAATCAAGTTACTTGTATGTTAACAGTGCTTTAAGGAGTTTCCAAGCAACGCTCAAAACAGAGGTGCTGTCCGAGCGCTTGCCGGCACTTGTCCCCTCCAATATTATGATCCAGCAGTGGCAGCCTGTTGCTCACGCACTTGAAAGCAGAAAACCGTATATTATTTGTCCATGTTTTCGTGTAGCTTGGCCTCTCTAGTGGACGAAAATGTCGAAAGGGCCTATGAAAAACCTCCATTTGTGAAGGAAAGTCAGTTTGAAGCACTGTGAAACTAAATTCAAATTTCGATTGTTTTTGTAGCTTATCTGCATTTGGAGACCTGGGCACTGTCGTTTCCATGATTTTCTGCATTTGGAAATCGTGCCTAAAAGGCAGTATTCACGATGGTTTTCGCTCCCGAGTTTTTGACTTCAAACAATGCTTTAGCCACCATGTGTCACCAAAATTACGGAGAAAGAGCGAGAAACGCACTAAACGCCTTATTTCGGTGACTATTTTCCGGCCTGGACTAGTTCTCCGGTTGTATGAGCATGTTCACGGTGGTTGTCACCGGTAAAAACGGGGTCAGTCGAAAATGGAAGAATTTATTATGCGAAATAGTAATATTTATTGTCCGAAGCAAAGAACGGAGCAACAGAAAGCAAAAAATGGCAGAGGGTAGGAGATTTCGGTATCACAATGAACTGTCCCAACAAGAGTAAAGAGGCGTGGTGAGAGCAAAGAACTTCGTGTACTCTGGTGTGTTTTTCTCAGTTTCATCATTGTCTCAGATCCACCCGGGGGTCATTTAATCGATTTAGCGCATGATCCCTAAATTTCGGAATAGCGCGAACACTGCCTTTAACCGCTTTTCATGCTGTTCGTTGTTGGCATCAACATTCTATAAAAAAGTGGTAGCAGACTGGTGAAAACTGACGGCTGGTTCTCATCTCCAACCCCTTCCAACCTCATTACCCTATGTTAGTGACTCGCCGCATCTTACCGATGTGGTCAACTGGGCTCATTAATGAAATTGAGCCTGAGAAATGGAGGATGGTTTCCAGCGTAAAGATGTCTTTGAAGGCACAGCCCAAGCTCAGAGACAAATCTACGAGCTCTCGATTCCTCCGCGTAAGCGAGCTATAGGAGGAAGCCACCCTGGCGCGCACATATCAGTGGCCGTATCAATGTAACTTCAGAAAGCTTCCCGGGAAGTTCAAAACCTTCCCGTTGTGGGACGAGTTTTCCGCCATCCATCTACCCGGCTACCCGGCTACCCGGGGTTAGACAGGTAGGTTCCTGGCTATCTGGCAGGTAAGCGGGAAGCTTTGTAGCGAACGTCACGTTGATAATTCGTGGAGGAAAATCCGCAAAGTTTGCTGAGAATTCGCAAATTATCTTTCTGTCTACCCGTCAATTGAAGACAGATAATATCTCCCCGTCGATGAGCTTTCACAGTTTCCGTCTTCCATTCATTGAGATTTCGTGTTGTTTTTGAAGTCATAGTCGTAACTGACTTACATTTAGTAGGACCTCCTTCTGTACCTTTTGCAAAGTGTCAACTCGTGCTGAATTCTATCTTTGTAGCTTTCGTTAAAGCTGTTTACCAATCGCTTCTCTTCCTCATTAATTCTATGCTTGATGACCTGACTATCTTAATTTAAAAATCTTTTTTTTCTTGTAAACGAACGCATTGAACGTGCCACATTTAAAAACATTTTTTGAAAAAAAAGACAAACATTTTCTCAGAATTCATCGCTAGAGTTCCATTAAAATAGAGTTTCAAAGTCAATGAGCTACTGAAAGGAATTTTTCACAATAATACCAACAAACAAGTTTAATTTGCACCTTCATAAATTAATTAATTCGACTTCCGATTCCAAACTCTCGTATTTCACAATATTTAGATTTTTCGCGTCTGGGGTCCCGTACACTTTCTATGGCGTCCTGCGCACTCCCACTGGGGCTCGCACACTTTCTATGGCGTCCGGCGCACTCTTACATGGGTCTCGTACACTTTCAATGGCGTCCGGTGCACTCGTACATGGGTCCCGTACAATTTCTACGGCGTCCGGTGCACTCTCACGTGAGTCCCGTACACTTCCTATGTCGTTCGGTGCACTCCTACATGGGTCCCGTACACTTTCTATGGCGTCCGGCGCACTCGCACATGGGTCCGGCACACTTTGCCCCGCATCCGGCGCACTCTTACATGGGTGCCGCACACTTTCTTTGGCGTCGGGCGCACTCTTACATGGGTCCCGTACACTTTCTATGGCGTCCGGCGCACTCTTACATGGGTCCAGTACACTTTAAATGGCGTCCGGTGCACTCTCACATGGGTCCCGTACACTTTCTATGGCGTCCAGCGCACTCTCACATGGGTCCCATACACTCTCTATGGCTTCCGGCGCACTCTTACATGGGTCCCGCACACTTGTTAATGGCATCTTGAGGGCGTTTGCGCGTCAATCTCTGCGTTTCGTGCCTCCGTGATTGCGCGTCGCGTTGATGTTTTTGAGCACTTCATAGAGTCGGTTGTTCGAACTATGAAAAAGGCGTGACCAGGTATGTGCGTTACCAACACGCCCCTTCCTGCTCAAAAACTTTCGCTAATACGGCCACAGAAAGCCACTTTTGCACGCTCCTTTCACGCTCTTCCGAGATATATAGTGGCGAAATGAGCGATGGTTTCCAATCAATAGGCCCTTTCTTCCCTTCAGTCTCAGCCTCTTTCCCTATTCAGGTCGGCTCGCACACACCGGTTGCAAATGGCGGAACTTAAAGCCTAGCTTGCTCGGATGAGTCCGGGCAGAGTAAGCAGCGGAGCGGTCAGTCATGGTGAAATATAACAGCGATAAGGAATTTATAACATGATGAGCCCGATAGGCCCTACTTCGACGGGCTCAGAATGGTGAGCTAGGCTAGACAATCTTCGAAGAACCCGTCCAGATAGGCAGAAAGGCTGAAAACCCTTCCAGAGGGTGGACTGTGCCTTCAAGTATTGTACGACTCCATAGCAGGAATCGCACTCAATAGCTGACACTGAGCTGAAACGCTCGCTGTCAGTTGAATGTGCTGCCAACGCTTTTTTCCGGGCTTCCATCAGTCGTAATCGGCAGCTCGTAGTATAAGCAGCAGCTGCTGTCGATATGTAGGTTCAGAACCGATGTCGGCCCTGATGTGCTAACCGCTTTTAATCAGCAGAACGTACTGTAATTAGCAGCGTGTGTTGCCAATGAAAAGGGCTAATTCCCAGTGTGGAGTGGCAGCACATGCTGCAATGAGCAGCAACTGTGGCTGACGACAATAGGTTGGACACCACAAGATTTCAGTTTTACGGGAGCGCAATCCTCTCATTGTTAACACCACGTACTAGTAACAGTGGCACTGGTTGCCGAATTACCCAAGGATTTACCCCCTTCCCAATGCATTGAGAAATTACCTCCCCTCTGTCGCGAAAGCGCGATGCTATCGCTCCGCAAGGAGGCCTGGGCGCGGTCGGTCCCGCTACGAATGCCGACGCACGGTAGAGACGCCGTCGGACTGGCTTGGGCGGCGCGGTCTGAATCATCAGTCTTCGCCCCTGCCGCGACCAAGCGTGGTCCATCTACCTGCAGCTCTGTGCTGCCTTTATTCCTACCTGTGCTGTGCATCCTCTCTGGGCCTCTGGCCTTTAGAACACTACTATTCCACCTGCTATACGGCTGGCTCACGATGAGCATATTCGATGAACAGGTTTCAGGCCTCAACCTGTATTATTGATCGTGATGCAATACTTCAGTGGTGCGTTTCTTCTCTTGTAATATTTTCCTTTATTCCTTTCTATCTCCTCCTCTAAGATCTCTCCACATTAACCTTGTAGTATAAAATACTCTATATTAGTTTGTGTTCTGTTGTGTATGCAAGAGGCACATATATATTTTGTACAATATATACTACAGTCGGGATGTGTGTCAATTAGTTCAGGGAAGTTCAAGTGTGTGGCATCAGGTGTGGAATGTGCACTATGTGGTCTTCTCGTGGTCATTATCTTTATTACAGTATACAGCTTGCCGGGGTTAATTAGTACAGTCTGTTATGTTCTCGGTAGGGAGTTTGTAGGTTGGATCTCCCAGGACTGACGTATGGGGTCGGACCCGGGGGAGAAAACCACCGATTCGCCACACCCTCTTTCATTGTTTTCATAGACACTCGCACCCTGATCGTAAACACTCTGAGATCCCACGAACGAATATCATTGCTCAGAAGACTCTCCTTTCGGACATGAGCCCGCGTATGATGCGTCGCATTACTGTTGAACTTAAAGTGTTGAACAGAATTCTTGAAAAAAACCTGCTTATCCTTTTCATCGCTAGGATAAGAAAACTCCAATTCTTCCTATATCTGGTCAAGAGTGGCTACAGAAGAGACTGCCATTCAATAACGGAACCACGTGACCGCTTCAGACAATGCGCACGGTCAATACCGTTCGAGATAAAGGATCTTCGGCTCACTATCAGACACGATAGTCTGCGCTCATCTACGGAAAATTAACGTTCAACTATCCGAGGACAATCGAAGATTGATTGCGGTTTTTGGAGCTCAATCGTGAGTAGAAGGCAGGGTTCGCGATAAAAACGATTGTTGAGGTGTCTTAATGGGAATACAAGTCTGGCCACGAGCCACCTTAGAAGTAAAATAAGTGAAAAGTTGCAGGTTACTTTTCTGTGCTCTATTTTGCTGTAAAAGTGGTTTGCAATATTTCAAAGTGTTTAGCAACTACTTTAAAAGCAAAACAAAAGACGGCAAAACCAGCATTTCAAAAACCTCGTCAATTGAGTGCTGCGGACACCCAAAAATAACTTTGTTGCAACCAGACCTAGCTTCTCATAAAGATAGCACAACAACCGGTTTGATCGCGGATCTTGACTTTAACGAATAAAGTCTTCGTTTTGACGGCTGAGAATGAAGATGAAGACATCCAATACAAATTTTGGAGAGTCATACGAGAGAACATTAAAAAGAAATAGAAAATTCGCAAGAAAGAGGAAACATGGAAATCAATAGCGTGAAATTGCTCCCAATTGTGGTCGAATGAGTCGCAATCGGGTTTGCTGAAGAAATGAAGACGAGAAATGGATCGATTGAGCGAAAGAATTAGTTACTTAAGTCTCATCGGTAGAGAATTCGATAATTCTCGAGATTAGGCCTGTAAATAGGTAAATGAAAGTTAACCGAAAAATGTCGTTAAATCCGGTTAATCGGTAGTAAATGCACACCCGTGACTCGTATCACCCCTCATAATATCACTCAGAATATGCCTCAATTTAGCCCTAAAAACATCGCTCACACTGCGGCTCAAAATATCTCTCATAGTATCTCACAGATTATTTCTCAGAATGTCTACCAGAACGCAACTCCTAGAACCACTGTCAAGGGTTTGGAAAACACATAAATGCTTTCCAGAAACCTGTGCGATGTCTTCAAATTCGCTCTACAAGCATTCGCTTGGTTCCGAAAAGCGCCGAGCCTCTTACTCATTTGATTGCTTGCTCTGATTACGAAGAAGTGGTCCTCTATGGAAATGGGCTCAAACCTTCAAGCAATTCCTCAATGAAATTCGGATTATTTCGGAGGCGGTGCTTATGATAATCTTCAATTCTGGGATTCCTCGCTAAATCGATTAACTCATCTCCGGATAGAACTGAAATGACGAGGATATTAAGAAAAACGCACGAGAAGTACACGAAATGTTGCACTCACACTGAGCCCAGTCACTCTTAGTGGAACTGTTTATTGGAACGCCGCAATCTTTTCTATATCCGCGCTTTAAAATTTTCGACTCTCTGATGCTCCGCTCTAACTTTTGTCCCCTAACTATTATTATTCAGCATAGTAATTTTCTCCATCGTTGCCTGAGTCCTTCATTCAGGGCGAAGAACGTACAAGTAGTTCGGGTTAGAGATCTTTTCCACTAAAATGAGGCGTTTTGGTGCGTTTTTGGAGGGTCCTTCTTAAAGGCATCATTTGCGCTAAAAGCCAATTTTCATTTTTTAGACTCAATTTCATGAATGAACCTGGTAGACTTTGGCGCCTCAAAAAACTTAGGGTTGTGAGGTTGGAAGGGGTTAAAGATCAAGATCCGCCACCAGTTCTCACCAGTCATCTAGCACTTTTCCATAGAATGTGGGTGCGACCGTCAAACAACATGAAGAACAGTTACGGCACAAACTCCACATGCCGAAATACTTCGAAAATGACAGTGACGAGGCCTCCAAAGGCAGAAAAACGTCAAAAACCATTTTGGCGCGAAATTCAAATTCATATTTGCAATGTGTTCCTATTGACTATTCTTTACAAATGGAGGTTTTTCATGGGCCCCTTGAACATTTTCGTTAACTATAGAGGCCAAGCTACACAAAAACATGAAAAAATAATATACGGTTTTCTGGACGTACGATGCCTTTAAATTCAGAAACACTGGATAGCCAACGCATTGTTGCGAATGGCAAGTTCGGGAACGAAGCCATCGTAAACACCGCCTTTAAAACCACTTGATTTCCATGATTTCTTCATAGGATCAATAATATGATTAATAAAGATAAAGAGGCTAGGATGAGAAGTATCCAGCGATTAAAGTTTTGATAATGGCGATGCTCTCAAGGAAGGGGTTCATGGACATATTTAAGGACGAGGTATAACCGAACAAACATTCAAGTATCGGCTTCTTCGGAAACCCAGATTTTAGCTGGGTCACCCAACTAAGGAGGCGGCATTCACGTACACGAGTGTTTCGAAGGGGTTGGGAAGGGATGGAACGTTGGCGCGTTTAACGGTTGATGTTCGAGAGCTAGAGATAATCAATCAATGGTTTGGTTACGGTGTCTCGGCTGCCCTACTCTCCTACAGGCTATAAAACGGCGAATTTGACATGGTTCCTAAGTGTGCTGGTGCGGAGCGGAGGTTAGATACAGTGAGAGGGCAAACGGAGGCCGCAGCATTGCGCGCGCCGCTCGCGCCTCGAATGACGAGAATTACGTCGTTTAGTGTAGGGTAGGTATGGTTGGCGAGGAAACGATTTTTCACTGCTATTCCAACCCTTTCTCGGCCCTCGTACTGCTATCATCGAACTCGTCGACGCCCTGAACCCTGCACAACCCCTTCGTAACACTGGCATACGTGCATGCCGCCCTAGGTCACCCAAAACAATGGCAGAGTTTGAGTTTCCGTCTTTATATCCAGAATCAAGAGTTTCTTCGCGACTCATCGGGTGCGCTCGGTGCATATTGAGCTCCGTGCGTCAATTTCTACAATCGATCGACTGAGAAAGGGCGAGACAGTGATGGACTTTGTGAAGGAGATTTCACTCAATTTGCTTTACTCGCAGAAGAAAGTTGGTGATTTGATCGAGAGCATCAGGGTTGGTGGTCAGACTTGACCGTTTGTCAGCGGAGACTCCCGATTTGAAGAACAAGATTTTGCTCATGTCTCATTTTTTCGATCCGCAAGGATCTCATGTGCCTTCTCCTATCCCCCCCCCCACTGAATTGTGTCGCGAAAACATCTCATGAAGGCGATAAGAATGATGCTTGCATTGCTGAACGTCGTTGGTCGCTCGTTCTATCTGGCGTGCTGAAGAGAAAGTCGTGGTCTGTTAAGCGTCGTTTGCATTAGGATTATAGAAGTGCTTGTAATGTTCTCCATTCCTTGAATGTTGAGAGCGTACCTGCCACTGTTTACCTCCTTGGTCCACTCAGGCAAGGTTATAGTAAAAAGCTGAGAATAATTTTGCCGGGTTTTGCTTTGCGGATTGTGCTATACGGAGTGCTGACCGTCTTCAATTCTCCTCTGAGAGAGGAACTTCTCCTAGAGAATCTCTTTCTTGTGCAGAGAGGAATGGAAGGAAAGAGCCTTATAGGTCTTTACAGGGTTCGAGGCAGGGAGGGTAGAACGAGCGTACGCCTTCTAACTTGGATAGCGGGAGTTTGGTTCATTCCCGCACTAGAGTCAGACCGCCGGAGGAATCTGTACATTCTGAAAATTAGTTGTGTTTAACCTAGTAAGCAACTAACAAGATTCGGCAAGTCACCACTAGTTTTTATGCTGATGTGTGAACCATTCCTACAAATTCGAACTGTAAAAGCTCTGTGCTGGGTGACAATTCTGATTGGTACGTCTTCTCCGAAACGTGGCAAAAATCCAATCATGCCTGTGCGCACTATCATAAACATGTTCAAAAATCAAAACTGAGTCAAGCAGGAAGGAGGGTCTTGATAAGATAAGGATCCGGAAAGAAAGCGTAGGCAGTAATTTTTGTGGTCTTACTGCAACGCCCAGGGTCACGCACAGCGGTGGTCCGGGTCGTCCTGCACCACGACCCCCCCCAGAGGGGTATTTTTTCGGCTAAAAAAAACGACCTTCTAGGAAAGGTGAAAAAAGATGAGTCGAAAAAATAACGACCCTCCTTAGAATTTTCAAGTTTTCACAAAAAATAACGATCCCATCGGTCCCACGGTGGTCCGCGGACCACCGTGAGCTTGACCCTGGCAACGCCGTGCTGAACCTCGCTCTCGCTTTGAGTAATTACAATGAACAGACAAAAGGGTAGATACCATCTGCTATGGTATTTCGGGTATTCGCTTTAACAGATTTACCGGTTTTGCAACTCCCATACAGTACTATAGGCGAGTATCCAATTCTAAAGCCTAGAAGGAAGCGAAGATACATTGATACATCACCGTCGTAAGCATAACAATGTCTTAGCCTGAAGGAAAGTCGAAATAGAACGTACTATTACTTCAACTTGATACTTCGAAGTTTTCACAGCTACTGCAACGCATGGATTGAGACAAGCTTCACCAAAAGGCGCGATGATTGCTTCTACGTGAGAAACCTAAATTTAAGCAGTTGGTAGAGACTTGGGGGTGTGTATACAAGTCTGTTGGTACCTGCTCGTTGGTGCCCCTGCCTCTACTAAACCCAGCAGACGTCTTAGTTTTGAAAGGGAACGTACGAGTGATATAGCGTGCACAACTATATCGCGAAAGTATCCCATACATTGCATGAAGGTGGCCCACTAAGGCCTCTGGTCCATAACACCTTAAGATCCGTACCTAAGGGGTTCATGGAGTCTTTGGTCACAAGCCACAACTTCGCCACCCTGAACTGTCGATCGCTGTCGAGTGATATTCAAAACACTGCGCTATCCAGACTTTTGAGCTATTTCCATGCACCTTTTGCTGCTTTGCAGGAAACCCGCCTCAAGGATAGACCCGTCATCAGCGTCGGAGAGTACACCATCTACTGCGGCAACGCTGACGATAGGAGAGTGGGAGGCTGTGCAATAGCTGTAAGGAAGGACTTCAATGGTACGGTCAAGGAGTTTGGCTCAACGTCGTGCCGGATTGCCTTTGTACGACAGCGGGATCACAGAGAATTCAATCTGTGAATAGTGAGTGCTCAAGCGCCCGATGAAACCGCCGAGGACAACTCGAATGACGCGTTTTATGAGGAACTCAATACGTTAATGGCCAGAATACCTTGTCAGCATGCTGTTGTCGTGGGGATTGACGCAAATGCGAGGATGGGGCTTGATCGGGAATTCGAAGTGCTCGGTAAATGATTCTACACAGTGGAGCAAACATCGGACAATGGCTTCCCCCTTGTCGACTTTTGTGAACGCAGTGGTCTGATTATTGCATCGACATTCAAGAGGAATCATCGCCGCCATCTGCTTACGTGGCAGAGAAAACCCAGCTATCTCCAGAAGAGCAGCGGAAGCGGAAGATGACAAGTTCGAAACTACAGCTCGACTATGTTCTGACGAGGAATATTCCATTATCGAACATTCGAAGATCTAGAGCTGTGTGGGATGTTGCAATCGATTCGGATCACCGTCCTGCTCTGTTGAACTTCACTGCGAGGATTCATAAGAGAAAGCGAGGGGCTGAGTCTCTCCAGAGGATTGACATGACAAGTCTCAGAGATGAAAAATGCAAAAGGAATTTTCGACAACGCGTTTCTATTCACATCGGAGTACGGACGAATAAGAAATTTTGCGACGCGGATTCTTTTGTCAAGTGCATCCAGGACGCTTCGAAAGAGGCACTCCCGGTTGTACAGCCTAAAAAGGAGTTTGCCTACGTCTTAGAGAAAACGACGTCCACTCACAACAAGGTATGTGCTCTCCGGACTGCAGGAAATTTCGTGAGGGAGAAGCGTCTGAGGAGGAAGTTGCGTCGGCAGCTTCAAAGGGAACGCGAACGAGAGTGGACGTGTAGAGCTAAGGAGTTCGAGAGGGCTTGGGAGGAGAAGAATACGAGGAAAGCCTACACGTTGCTGCAACAGTATAGCGGGAAGATGAAGAGATGTTCTCCTGTCTTGAACACTACCAATGGAGTTGCAGTTAGTGATGCGACGCTGCCAATATTGAAGAATTACTTCAGTTTATTACTGATTCGTTCAGCGCCACCAGCGCCTGAGCTCCCGCATGTTCAGAGAGCACATTACCATGTCAGCGAAAAACCGCCGACTAAGTCTTAAGTTTTGGATTGTGTCCGGAAAATGAAGAACGAAAAGGCAGATGAAGATGACAACATCAGTGCTAAAATGCTGAAAGCTCTTCTTCCGTCTGGGATTCGTGAAATGCCCAACATTATCCGTGCCATATGGATGAGCGAAAGGATACCCGATTTGTGGAGACGTGCAATCATCGTACCTCTTCACAAGAAGCTATCCGTCACGGATCCTAGGAACTACAGAGGAATCTCTCTACTTCGTGTCATGTACGAGGTTCTAAAACTTATCACTCTCGAGCGACTTATCAAACATCGTGAAGGAACGATCAGAGATGAGCAAGCCGGTTTTCGACCTGGAAGATCGACTATCGACCAAGTGTTCGTCGTGAGAAGAATAAGTGAATCGTGACAGCGTGACATTCGAAGCCATTACAGCCTGCTTTTTCGAACTTTGAAGCCGCGTTCGACTTTCCTAATCGTGATCGATTGCTCAACGCTCTGCGAGCAGATGGAGTCCCGGAAAGGTATTTTCGGTTAATCGTGTACATGAACAGAGGATCAACAGCAGCAGTTTGTACACCTGTCGGATTTACGTCAGCTTTCGAGGTGAAAACAGAAGTAAGGCAAGGAGCCGTAACAGAACCTTTTCTTTTCAACTTCGCCCCATCAGGACGCTCCCTTGTCGACCTGGAGTACGCCGACAACATTGTGTTATTCGCTGAAAACAACGCAAAACTGCAAAGGATTGTGAACCTCGTTTCGAAGTATGCCGCAGCTTATGAACTTCGTCTTCGTCCCGACAAATGCAAGCAGACGTGGGCCTCTCAGAATCCTTTAACGGGAGTTTCTGTGGACGGACAACGTATCGATTTGGTGGATGATATCTGTTATTTGGGCTGTTTGCTGAAGAACGATGGTAGTTGAGCTGCGAATATTCGACAACGATGTGCATTCCATTCTCTAATCAAGTGTTTGTGGTCTACTCACATCGCGAAGGAAGTCAAGTTGCGCGTCTACCTATCCGCTATTCGCCCTATCATGATGCACAGATTGGAGACGTGGGCAGCACCGAAGACGCAGATGGAAAGGTTGTATTGCACAGAGAGGAAGCTTTTTAGGCGTTTCCTTGAACCTTTCATTTGACTAGAGCCTAAAGTGCAATGCAACTTTGAAAATCCAATAAACTCGGATTTGCCCTAGTTTTTTATCTCGGTCAAAATTTTCACCTTCTCCTTTTCTCACAAAAACAGGGCAAAGCCGAAAAGCTTGATAACATATGTCTAAATCCGAAGACGCTAATTGAACGGTTGGATTGCACGGAGAGAAAGCCTTTAGGCGTTTGCTTAGATATTTCTGGCCGCGTGTATGCCATGACGAAGATCTTTACAAGGAAATCGACGCAGTACATAAACGCTTGACACGATGGAGATGCCAGCATCTCCCAACGCCATCTCAAGCAGCAATGGAAAATCGACTTTGACTGCTCGGGCATATACTAAGAAGAACGCCGGATCGTCTCGTACAACACGCTCTAAGAATGCTTCCAAATCCTATCTGGAAACGGCCACCTGGGCGTAGGCGAAAGTTCTGATGTGGTTAAAGAGCATTTGAAGTCACTGGGCATCGAAAGGCAGTTCAGGCGCGTTGTTTTGTTTTGCAGGAAATGGAATAGTGACAGCTGAATGGAATGTGTTCAAATTGTGACCGAAGACCGTGAAAAAATGGACACGGCTGACTAGAAGGACGGCAAACTTCGGTGAAGATGCGGAATGACCGCGTCAGGCGAAAGCCAACCGATTAAGTCAAGCGTAAGTCAAAAGGTAGAGACTTCCGTAGAATCTGTGATTCTAGGAACAACGTCTTGAAACAAGTTTTCTAATTCGTTAAAAGAAAAGCGAACGAGTGGAGCGAGATGGGCAAATTTATGCAAAATTTTAGCATTTATACTTGGCCGTTGATCCACCCCACTGTCACAGTCAAGTTTTCTCCAGCGTAAACCTTCTATGTCCACGCACCGTTCGCGTCGTTTCGTTCCCTACAGCTCCTTATTGCTGTGACATCATGATCTGGTGGTTCCCTCACGGTGGTTGATAGCCATCGCAAGCAAACAGTGCGTGTCATTGACAGAGGCTTGGTGAAAGGGCAGGATTAAATTGCGAAATTCTAGAGCAATTTTCGTATTCGAATTTCGTAGCTGGTAGGCTGGATAAGGTGAGGCTTCAGACCGGAAACAGACTCAGTATCAATGAGGACGCAGCCTTAAAAAACACCCTCACCCAGCTTACAGGGAACAATTTTTATTTATAAATCGGGCCTTTTGTTCTCCGTTATAGGCGACGAAGACGTGGGAGGTTACGCACTGCTATTGCCAGGCTGGAACGGGTCGAGAGTGGCCGCAACGAGGGGTGGGGCTTGTATCATACTTCCCGCGACGCACGAAAACGACACTACATATCAGAGATATTCAGTACATAATAATTCCAAACATTTTGCCGCGCCGGAGGTATGATCCCGGCCTAAAAAATGGGAGTCATCAATTTTGTTTACCGTGAGATTTTTGTGGTGATGGGAACTTATAATCTTCTGTATTCAAGGCCACCCTCGCTCTCAAGAATAAATGTTCTTTGTTATAGAGATAACTCGGTTCGGTTCAGGTGCTTCTGGCTTGATGATCGGAAGCAAGCCGTTGGCTAAAGCTCTGAGAGTGTAGTAGAAGTGCGACTGCACTTCTTAGACAGACATGATTAACCAATATCCGCAGGGCAGAGCTTAAAGGCAGTGTTCACGATGAAAATCGTTTTTCTGTCTTTCAGCCTGTCTTGAAAACGGCCCCATGCTGATTCGAATGGTGTCTCTGAAATCATACAAGACCTTCTGTGAACGCAGGTATGGTCCCTCAAAGATTGAGCTATGGAAACATGGTGGACGAGTTGTCCGAGGCTTGTAACTTCCGTCTTTTGCAGCCGATCTATGCGAGTTGACCTGAGTAAAGAGAAAAGCTGAGAATGAAGGGAAGAACGGGGCTAATGATTGAAAATCATCGCTCATCTCACGATCTCGAGCATTCATTTGTTCACGTCGGTGGGCGTGTGATGCGCTTTTGGGGTTTTCAATGCGCTCGCAGTTGCAACTTCCGGGCTCTTTTCATGCGTTCTTTCGACGTTACCGTTACAGAGTGTCCCTCCACTACCCAATCCTAGTGGAATTTCGAAAACTTTTTTCTTCGTGAACACTGCCTTTAAAGCGAAGTGCGGATTCATGTTATTGAAGAGTGTACCTCAGTTTAATTCAGTTCCGATTATTTCTTTCAGATTGCTGATTCTATCAGGAGAGTATCCAAGTCTACAAAGCATAGAATACATAGGGAAACGACCTTACAAAACTCACAATTATCGGAAAGAGAAACTGTTAGAAAAATGCTTCCGTTACTTAAATAAGCCAATTTGTTGTGCTTGGCGCACTGCTGTCTTGAAAATATTCAAACGCCAGAAGTAGTTTTTGGGTTGAAAATTGGGTGGGCGATTTCGTTTTGAGTTACCTGTGAAGAAAGCTATTTAAAATGGTGGCTCAATGCACAATAAACGGTACTGTGGGCTACAATGAGAGAATATGTTGTACATGTGCAGCAGCAGCAAATCAAAGCATTAGTGCAGATTTCGGTTGACGTGAATTACTCAAGTTTGAACGTCGTTTCCTTTCAATTATGTCATAGGCGAGGTTTGAGATGAAAACAATCGCTGAGTTCGCCTCATGAGAAAGTAGCTCTGGCTACCTCAAAAAGGAAATAAAATCAAAGGTAAAAAAACGAGCAGGAACAACATTGAACGAGCTATTACTGGGTGTTCGCTCGTCCCATGTCCCAGACTATGGAGATTTTTCAAAATGCTTGTTTTGCCGTCCTTCATTTTGCTTCTAAAGTAGCTGATAGTTACTTTGAGAGACTGCGTCGCGATTTGCCATCAAATTTTCGCCGGATGGGAAACATTGAACGAATCAAGCCGAAAACTTCGGAAAATCGGCAAGTAAAACCCAAATTCGTGATCAGCGCCCCAAATAACTTCCTTGAAAGACTTTAGGTCAAACCTAAAACATTTTTCTTAACCGCTTCCAGAGCCCTGTAATTGGTGTAAATAAATGCCCAACCGAAAATCCGTTCAAGTCCAAAACCCTCTTAGTCTGAACAAAGCTCGGAAAATTGCGCCTTCACCCAAACTTTGCTCAGGGAAGAGAGGGAGTTTTGTGCGCCGAACACATTCATGAGGCCCGTTTCCAGATTCTCCGAAGACTAATGCGCTTTTCGAAAGGTTTAAAAAGTACAAAAAACTACTTTTTAAGCTTCTAACATCTTGGAAACTGCAGCTCGGTCCGGAGTCTTCAAAAGGCCTCAACTTAACTGGATTTGATGCCGATCTGTGCTTGCCTGGTCATACCCGTTATTGGGTGATTGCTGTTGTGCCTACACAGTTCATGTGTCAATAAGCTGAGGGATGCAGAGCGGTGACTGTAGTGTAAATATAAACTCTCGCTTGGAAATCGATGCGATTAGGGGTTCGCTTCCTGCCTGACACCTAAGTTTTGTAATCAACTCAGCAACCGTGTTTTCTCTAGTGATTATATGCCATGCCATAAAAAGGCATCAAGTATTCGAAAACATCAAAAATCTGTCTTCATGAGGCCTCAACATAACTGAATTTGATGCCGATCTGTGCTTACCTGGGGAGCGATTCATGAACGCACGTTTGCTGGTTTGGTTTGGGTTTGTTTCGGGTTGGTTGCAAAACAGCGATTCATCAAGCTCCGGTTTGGCTATCTCTGGGTCACTGGTGGGCTAGAATCCAACAAACCTCGGAAAGGCTGGTTAGGGTGGGTTAAGTGCGGTTAGCCAGCCAGAGGTTCAGTTCCGTGCAAATTGTGCAATTTCACTGAATTTTCAACGTGACGTTATGTTTTCGTTTTCAATCCCAGGCAGTCTTAGGGCACGACGGCTCGGCAAATATCCGGAGCGGGACCACTCCCCTCCCCGAAGCCGTTGACAACCATTTGCCTAGGCGTCGCCTAAAATGATTGTCTGTGGAGCGCGTTAACTACACCCACCCCAATTTTCGTCTAGCGCGTCATGGCGACAGCGGCATTCGCATTGGAGCGCTCTAGACGATTTTTCACCGCTTTCACTGCGATCCTTCTCCTTGTTTCTATTACTGTCGTTCGGAAACTTACATAGAGCTGCAAACTTGCTCCGAGTTTTCCATAGATGTTCTTGTCTCGCCCTAGGTCACCACAACAGAGACATCGCACGTATTTATTCTTTTTAAACAGCAATTTCACTCTGAAAAACGGCAAATACGTGAAAAAAGCGAGCACTTTGTGAGTAACTCTGACTTTGAAATCAATTGAATTTTTATAACCTATGTTATTAAACTTTCCACCGTAAATAATCACGAAAAACAGCAAGAATAAAAAAGACGAACACTGACGCCGACAGAATTGATTAGCTGGCACCGATTTACAAGCTTCAAACTTGTTTTGACACCTGGTTAGCAAACCAAGTCGGCGAAAATATTCATGAATCGCTGGTTAGCGCGGGGAAGTGGTTTGGTTACGCGTGGGCTTGCAAACCAAACCAAACCCTAACCAAACCAGACCAACGAATGTGCGTTCATGAATCGCACCCCTGGTCATACCCGTTATTGGGTGATTGCTGTTGTGCCCACACAGTTCATGTGTCAATAAGCTGACAAGGGAAGTGTTTAGAGTGATAAACGCATCTGCGAAAACGACCAGTATCGTTAGTATCTCTTCTGGCTCAATGGTGAAAATGCGCAATATCCCGCCCCGAGCTGCAGGTTCGAACGAGTTATGAGCATTTCCTAAGCCTCGCGAAAAGGCATTTTTTGCGAGTTTCAAAAAATTTTCTCGGATTTAGCCCAAAACTTGTATGCAGGGGTAATCTAGGTTGGGGAACACGAATCTAGAGTCCATTTGTTGAAGTTCCGAGGTTTACTGTAGGTTACGGTAGGTAGCATGTCATTTAGGGGGTAAAAGCCACCTTAGTATTTTGAAAATCGACAAACGGACGTTAAATTCGTATTATCCTCCCCGAATAACCCCCGTATACAATTTTTGAGTAAAATCTGAGATTTTGACCAAACTACCGTACCGTAATCTACTGTATTTGCTAAAAATCGATAAACGGACCCCAGATTCGTGTTTAGCACTCCATGTAATCCCCATATGAACAATTTGAGCAATATCTACCGTAGCACTCCAAAAATCTCGAAAGTGGCGTTTTCCACTCGAAATTTTCCCCGGTTGGGAAGCTTTGAACGAAATTAGCCGAAAACTTGGGTAAATCTACAATAAAAGTACAGATTCGTGATCAGCGCCCCAAAAAACCACCTGGGAAAAATTTGAAGTCAAATCTGGAACATTTTTCTAAAACGCTTCCAGAGCCCTCTAATCGGTACAAATATTCGCCCAACCGAAAATCCATACGGTATAAATATTCGCCCAACCGAAAATCCATAAAAGTCCAAAATGCTATCAGTCTGGACAAAGTATGTAAAATGCGGCTGCACCCAAATTTCGATCAGGGGAGTAGTTTTGGGCGCTGAACACATTTATGGGGTCCATTTCCAAACTTTCGAAAGATTAATGCCTTTTTTGGAGGGCACAAAAGGCACAAAAAATGACCTTTTGAAGCTTGTAACTTCTTGGAACCTGCAGCTCGGGGCTGGATACTGCGCAGTTTACTATTGAGCCACAAGAGATACTAACGATGCCAGTCGTTTTCGCAGATGCGCTTATCACTCTAAACACTTCCCTTGTTAAGCAACCGTGCGAAAACGTCAAAGGCAACATACACGCATGCAAACGTGGTTGAGATATTTAGCTGCGGAAATAAAATGGTAAGGCTCAGATCACGACACCTACGCATTTTAAAGCGCCGAAAACGACCCACAATGACGCCACGCGAGTAAGAACTTGGCACCACTCCTTTAATTCTCCGCTCTTTGTATTTGCTGTTATCTTCTAAAACAGCGGTGCTGGGCCTTTCCCACCGTCTTCGATGGATGTGGTTCACTTATTGTACTTAATGTACCACCCACAAACGTCGCCGATGGCGTGATTGTCCCAGCACCCCTGTTTTGGAGGAGGACGTCAAATACAGGAGGCGGGGAAATGCAGAGCGGGCCGACTTCTTACTCGTTTAGCGGCAGTTTGGGTCGTTTCTGGAGCGTCAAAATGTGTTGCGTTCTGCTCTGTACCTTTTCGTTTTGGTGGTTGTCTCAACCACGTTTACGAGCGTGTATGTTTCCTTTAATAATGGGAGGAGATGCAAAGCAAAATGTGCACGGGTTAAGTGCAGGCTCTCCGGATAGCTACATAACCCGCAAATCTCAGGTCTTTGCACTGCTCATAGGTTCGCATTCAGCAGTGTGCTAATGAACCAACTTTCCCGAGTGGGTTTTGACTTGTCTAGGCGTGGATGGCACAGTTTGCCGCTTTTAGATTTTCTTCAACAATGTTTGAGTCAAACCTTTGCTCAGTTTTAATCTAATGTCCCTTTTTGCCATTTCAATACTGGCGTGGCCAAATGGTAGCGCTAACGTATCGAAACTAAACATTTAATGAAATTACAAATCAGAATACATCTATGAGACTCTTCAATTACCAATGCTTGACAGCGGAACATCTTTTAAAAACCAAAATTGCTGGTAGCAGAGTTTTTCGAGAATTCGATGGGAAATTTCCCTCGAACTTCGATGAAATTCTGAGGGTGAGCTCTGAAGCGCTCCGAATAAATCTTCGAGTGTAGGGCAGGTATGAATAGACAATTTTTTGCGAGGTTGTCATTATCCTTAAAAGCACAGTACACCCTGAGACAAGAATTTTGTGGTTTTTAATTTATAGAGTAGTAGACCCCTCCTGTATAACACATACCAAGTGCGGCATCTCCGTTCCTTCAAATAAGCGAGGTACTGTGCTTATCTGGGCCTAATTCCGGTCCGCAATTGCGTCTCCACACGCTTTGCGGCCGCACGCTCCCAAGTCAGAAGAGCTTCCAGCGCCGCAGCCGCCGATCTGCTGACTCTAGGTGGGTTTTGGAAGTTGGAAACTAAGAAAAATTGAAGAAAATTGTATAAAAAAACCACATAGAGTCGGCTTTGGCGCTGGGAATCCGATTGACTTGTGCGCGTGCGGCCGCAAAGCGTGTTGCGACGCAATTGCGGACCGGAATTTGGCCCAGATAAGCACAGTATAAGCGATCTTCACAGTCCCGACCTCCTTCGCTCACCACCAAGGGCCACGCCCCCGACCAGATTTTCGAACTCGATAGCGGCTTGATGGTTGGAAGAATTCCTAACGAGTCTTCTTTCTTCAGACAATTGCCGGACTGTCTCCGTATCCTGGCTCGCCCTCGAGCAACGATTGCGTATGAATAGAAAAACAGGCCTGAGACAAACTCGCCCACCAATTTTTCACCTCCGAAATTTAGGCATCCTTGAGGAGCCATAACTCTGTTCATAGGGTTTCTTGGACGATATCAGATATACTACTCTGATCAGCGTGTGACTCTCTCCAAGACCAACATAAAATCTAAACAAATAATTTTCTGGCTGTTTTGTGCCTTTGAAGACAGTAAACACATTCTAAAGCTCGTCCAGCGTTTGGGAAGTAGGGGAAAAGCTACTTGTTGTCTTAAATGGGATTCGAGCTTCTCAGATTGCATTGGTGTTTTGAATCTATAACCGATTTTCACTGATTTTTGGTGCGACCCCATCTATTAGAGAAGGTGAGAATTTCATTGCGTGGTTAGACACAAAGGAGATTAATCGAATCACAAGAGGACGTGACGTCGTGAACAAGTTGCTGGCCAGATCTCGATCCCAAGAACAGAAACTGATGATTTCTTTTCTTCCCACTCCGGTATATCTCTACCTTACCATTTTTTCATATCATATCCCTCTCATTTGTCTCATGCTTTTGCTTGCTCGCAGTTTCGCAATCTATTTCTTATTGATCATGTTGCATTTGTCCTTCACGTTTCTGCGTCCCGATTTACTACGCTGTCATACAGACCGGGGGGGGGTTAATTGCAGATTTCCCCCATTTACACCGTTGTTTTGTTTTCTGGAACGAACGATTCGACCCTGTAGTAACGATGTGGGGGCTCACTTCAATACCCATCAAAAAAAATTTAAATTTTTTTTGAAATAAAATGAAATTTAAAAAATAAAATAAAATTTTAAAATTATAGGTTTGGAGGGAGCATTCACTTCTGAATCTTCCGGAATGCAGATTAGCCTCCAACTCGCGGACCTTTGTCTCCGCTGTTGCTGCGCGTCGGTACGCTATCGCTAACCCCTGTCCAGCACGATGATCTTTCTTAGCTGCTGCCGGCGACGATAGGCTAAATTTGTCCACTAGTGCGACCTGACTATGAAAGGAGACTTTTGTGAGAGATACCCAGTTCACGCAGCATCTGAAAATTTTAGTTGTAGCAATATACAGAAGCCCTTCCTGCTCCACACAAGATTTCGCAAATCTTATAGATTTTCTATCGGAGCTCTGCTTGCACTGGAAGGAAAATGTTTTGATAGTGGAAGATCTCAATTTTCCTCTCATTGACTGGGACAGTACGACTCATCGTGAAGGTTCGCCCTCAGCCTCCTCATCTCTTTTCCTCGATTTTCCGCATTCATTTGCTCTCACTCATGTCGTCAGACGGCCGACCCATGGCTTGAATATCTTAGACAACATACTTGTCTCGGATATTTCTCTAGTTGAGAACCTCTTGATACTTCCCCCGTTCAGTACATCCGATCACATTACAGTTTTTTTTTTCGGTGCAAGATGTTCATACTATGGAACCTACCAAAAGAGAAACAAAAACTCGAACTTCCTCAAAGGGAATTACGATGCCATTAATCAATAGCTGGTCTCAACTGACTGGGTAGCATTCATCAATAACTTAACAGATATTGATGAATGCTACGGAAAGATCCTAAAGGTTTTTGAGAGTCTTATTTCTCACCATGTATCATTTCAGAGAAGCAGAAAAAGTTAAGAATCCCATCCAAAATTTATTCAAATTCTTCAAGCAAAAAAATCTTACTACCATGCGAAACAAAATTCTTTCGGTGTTGAGAAATATAATGCATATGTTCACAGACTCGAAAGAGCTTTACCAAGTTTGAGTTTGAGAAAAAAAGAAAAGATGGCAACAGCGCGAAATTCAAAGCATTTCTTCAACTATTGCCGCAGGAATCTGAGTATAGATTCCCAATTTAACCTTCGGCGATTCTGACATATTAAAAAGCGATTTGGCTAAAGCTGAAGCCTTCGCGGATTATTTCGAATCTGTTTATAAAAAACCGGCAGTTTCAGAAGTTGACGTCGTATCGGTTACAGCAGATTTCCTTGACTGGCTGGATATGTCAATCGAAGTAGTTTACAGAACCCTTCAAAATATACCCGACAAGAGATCTACCTCTTTTGATGAAATTCCATACATCTTCCTTAAGAGGGCGGCTCTTGGCTTGACAGCGCTTCTAACTCCTTTTTAATCGATGTCTGCTACTAGGGGAAACCCCTGAGTTTTGGAGTGTAGGACTTGTTCGTCCGGTCCTTAAAAAAGGTTCAAAGCACCTCGCTACCAACTATCGCCCAATCTTCCTCACCAGTTCCATAAGTAAAGTCATTGAGCGCATAATCTCTGAGCGGGTTGTTACCCACTCGTTACAGCACAACCTTATCTCACCCAGTCAGCACGGATTCCTGCCTAAGCGATCAACTATGTCTGCGCTTCTATCAACTGTGCCTCTCTGGCAAAAGGAAATTGAGAAGGGCAATTTTGTTTCTGTTTGCTTCATAGACTACAAGAAGGCTTTTGATTCCATTCCAATCCCTTTGCTTTTAAACAAACTTACAGCGAACGGGATCAAAGGGTGTTCGTTGAAATTTCTTGGCTCTTTTCTCAAAAAACAGTACGCAGTCAGTGATACTGAATGAATCGCGTTCACGTCTCTACCGGACTACGAGTGGCGTTCCTGAGGGCACATGTATTGGCCCAATTATGTTTTTGATGTACATCAATGATTTACCAAGTGTCCTGCCTACGGGCTCATTTTGCTCCGTTTACGCTGACGACTCCAAGATTCATTCTATCAACGGCTGCGAAAGCAGGCGCTTGATGCAGTGACAGACTGGACAAAAATCTGGGATCTTGACATTTCCCCAGAAAAGACTTCAGTGATCTGTTTTGGGAGAAATCATCCCAATGTTCAGTTTCACATTGATAAGCGACAGTTGGTAGAAAAAGACAAAATTCGAGGTCTCGGATTCCTTTTTAGCAGTAACTTCAGTTTCGATGAACACACCAACGGCGTAATAGTTAGGGCGAAAAAACAAGCTAACTACATTTTGAGAGCATGAGGATCGAGGGGCCCATGCTCACTTTTCAAGCTTTTCGCAGTCGATGAGAGGCCTCAAATGGAATACTGCTGCCCTCTATGGTCTCTGTGCAAAAAGAGTGTAGTTGAACGCATTGAGCAGGTACAGAAAAGCTTCAAATGCCGCTGTTTCCTCAGGAAAGCTCAGTCTAGAACATCCTACGAAAAACGCTTGAAAAAGTTCCGAGCCCACGCTCTAGCCTTCCGAAGAAAGGTTGCTGACTTTGTATTCATGCAAGTTGACGACTGAGGAATCTGATCTGGACCTTTATGACCTTTTCGACAGACCACCTATGATTGGTATAACTAGAGGACACTCCTATCGTGTTAGATCAGTAAACGTCAAAGCAGCGGCATATGCAAACTCTTTCCTGGCGAGAGCTTTTCGACAATGGTACAATTTCGAAAGCGGTGCATTCAGGTGGAAGCGATCTTCTTCATTCCAGGCATATTTAGTCGACTATTTTCAAAAACATGTTCTAGATGGTGTTTCGTAGCCTTCCACAAGAGCCGCTCAGCTGATTCGATCCCACATGATATGAGCCACTGTGTTAGTGTTACTAACTCTAGTTAACGGTCTTTTTGTTCTCTTACTAACATCTAGAGCTTCTCTCGTGTGTAATAATTATTGATGACCCCAATCGGAAGGATCTCAGAAAGGTTGGCGGACCAACTATGATGATATCCGGAGCTCACGAGTCATCTCTGCTTGAGCTTGCAGTGTTGGCCGACCACTGCCCTTCCGACCGGAGCTCTCCACTCCCCCCGGTTTCTATGAGACTATCACATCGGTTTCTTGTTCCGATTCTGTTTCTTGTTCCGATTTTGTTCCTTACAAGCGTACCCGAAATAAATGAATGAATGAATTAGGAAAGGTCAGTCTAGAACATCCTACGAAAAAGTTTGAAAAAGTTCCGAGCCCACGCTCTAGCCCTCCAAAGAAAGGTTGCTGACTTTGTATCCAAGTACGAATTGACGACTCAGGAATCTGATCTGAAACTTTATGACCTTTTCGACAGACCACCTATGATAGGTATAACTAGAGGACACTCCTCTCGTGATAGGTATAACTAGAGGACACTTCTAGTGCCACCACAAACTGCTAGCGCATGCCCCAAAGTATATCGCCGTGTAAAAAGGCAGAGGACGCGGCCACTTCTTTGCACAAGAGCTCATAAATCTCCGCTTGCAGACCTCGCGAGTTGCCTGAGTACGAAAACTTGAGAATTAGAGAAAATACCACTTCGTTTCAGGTGAAATGCTGATGCTTTTTTCTGGAGCCGCGGATATCATAGAAATAACTTTGTCCGTATGTTGCGTCCTTCTCAATGGATTTCTGTCCGCGATTTTCCTTCGATACGGTATTGCTTTGCGGAAGGTCTGTTTTATGAAACCTCTTCTAATTGCTTAAACTGATTCTGAGCCATTTTTACGTGGGGCGTTCAAGAGGTGGTCCTCGCTGGCGAGCATTTCAAGGATTGCTTACTGACCGTGCTTTGCAATAGCTCAAAGTCAGTGTAGATCGAAAACAGCTGGGTAACTATGAAGGTAGCGCGGTGAAAACGGGCTAGAATTAGAATTTCTAGAACTCAACGATGCCAGTTTGTGCACACTTGCACAGCTAAGCTCAAAAAAAATCGCAGTCTCATACCGAGCGATCAAAAATCTTTATTCATTTATTTATTTATTATAGTCGTTCAAACGAACGCACCAAGACCACAACAAGTTTAAAAAAGAAACAATGGCGAAACCCAGCAAGGTTAGACCAACAAACACAAAAGGGAAAAACAGTTGAGCGTATCATTACAGAGAGTGAATAAAAATCACGATGAGGCAGGGAATGAACATTCAGACGGAAGCGTGGAAGAGTGCGTCAAAGAAAAAGCAGAAAGAAAATTAGTTGAACAAGCTATTGAAATGAAAGTAAACAAAAGCGAGGTGAACCACAGCAACCACCCTCGGGATAAGGACGCGCGAACCGGTGAAGGTTTGAATTGGGTGTGCGCATCTCATATAAAGCCACATATGACCGCAAGGTTGAGCTAAGTAAGTGCTCAGAAAACATACCAGCTAATCTTGGCTGTGCCAGCCAGCCACGGCCCATTGATACACACCAGGACTTTGGAACATGGGTTTACTGGCCTCCCACATAGGACCGGTAAGTGGCCAAGTAGCCCGTGGCACGCAAAATGATTCATCAAAATATTTCATCAATCAAGGTAGTTTCAGAAAGCATGGTAACGAAATCATACCACATTTCAATACCTTTGCCAGAAACGCTGGCCGAAAGTGCACAGAACGGAATTGGTATAGCAACTCGAAAAGACAACAAGAATGAAAATTAAAAATAGCTCAAAATTAGGATGTAGGCTAAAGATATCTACTAAGTCGCAACTATACAGTAAATACTTGTGCCAATAACCAAACGGTAGGGTGCCATCACCATGTGAAAGGAACCGCCGCCAAAAGATTATCCGTATATAGGCCGTACTCATAATAAAAACCAGAGTAGATGAGTCAAAATTCGGATATTAAGAAACACTGCCCTTAGGAAAGCAAAGACGAAACTAGTTATATGATCTGGAATTAAAACAGTTAATAAACCAAATAGGTTATGATTTATCAGACATCCATAATGGAAAAGCTAGGTTGAGTTTTTTTTTTCAGCCCTTCCTCGAAAGTCGAACAATTCTGAGAGTTCAGAATTCCGGAAGGCAAGTTTTGAATCCATATGGCGAAGCGGTTAAGAACGAAGTTGAAGAAAGTGGAGTGTTTTTTTTCTGCAAATTTTCCTGTAATGAAGCTTGAACTCTTCTTATCTCGCGGGAGAAGGCATAAAGATCCAGACCTTACACGCAGGTAATTCCAAACCATTTCGGAGAATGCGAAAACAAAACACCATGTCTGCCAATATTCGCTGATACTCCAATGATTTCATTCCAAAGTGAAGCAGCCTGACATTATAACTAGGCAGATTATTACGGTCTTCCAGTGGACCTGTACCACAGAATTCTAGCGAATAGGTGTTGCACTTTTTCTAGTTTGAGCACATCTTTCCTCAGCTTAGGACTTCACACTGGCGAGCAGTATTCAAAGTGCGGTAAAACGTAAGCTTTGTATGGACGTTTAAGTATCGCCGGGTAAAAATTATGCACACCGCGAAAAACCGTAAAAAGGACGGAATACGCTATACCAACTACAGCGTCCACATGTTCGGAAAATTTCAGTTTTGGATCAACCCAAGATCTTCAGTAGAGTTGCATATGCTAAGTTGGACATCATTAACAAGGTGACTAATGTCATCGGAATCACCTTTTCTTATCATCATTATCGATTTGAAGAGATTTAGAGGTATGTCCTAGAGTGAAGTCCATGCTGAAATCTTTTGAATAGATGTTTTCGAAGCAGCACGTACAGCTTACAGTTTCGCGAACAAAAATTAAATACAACTTGACATCATCAGCGAACATATGGATGCTAACGTGTGGGCTTGTTTCAAGTAGCAAAGGATGTTCAATTGTATATATCAAAAAAAGAAGTGGGGATAGAACACCTTCTTGTGTAACCCACTGACCCAGGGATAACTTTCAGAGAAACTGGAACCAACTCTCACAGTCATGAGTCTTCCCTCCAAATAGGAAATTAACCATCTCAGGAGATTCCCTCTAATACCAGTGTGCTCTGATTTAGCCGCTAACTTGAAATGTTTGACTCTGTCGAACGCCTTGGAAAGGTCGAGATATATTATATCCACTGATTTCCCACTATTGATTGCCTTAGAGCAGTCATATATGGTATCAACGAGATAAGTACATGTTGAAGCCCACGGCAGAAAACTGTGTTGTAAGGCTGATGGGACGGAAGTCCGAGTAAATTAGAGCCAGAAATCTTGGGTATCGCAGTGACGAGAGCATGCTTCCATATTTTCGGTACTTCACCACACAGGAACTCAGGCAAACTGGGGCGTCGACAACAGGTTGATAAGTTGTCATCTCGTAAACCGCTTCCTGTTGACAAGTCTAATCGCGCGTGTTGTCAGCCTGTTGCCCAGCGACGTCCGCCTGTTGTCGAGGTGTTGACAACTCAATGTGTCGCGTTTAGCGGCCTATTTAGCAGCGGTTCACATCCTACAAGACTGTTTCATCTAGCTTAGGAACTGCTTTACACCGACACGCGTCGCGGTCGGCGCACCGACACGCGTCGCAGTCGGCACACCGACACGCATCGCGGTCGACACACCGATCGCCCAGCCTCCACTGGGGTCACCACCGGATAGGCAGAAGCTCCAGATGCTGGGCGGGGCCAATCTACCGAAAACTTGGGCAATTAAACCAGCTGCGCTCTCATCATTCGCAGCATGCCTGAAAAATGCGTCGTATACTTCCTTTGTATCTACAGCGCTAGCTGTGCAACAGCTCGACACCGACCATATCATAACTCGCGGCCACGGCCCCACCGAATATCGGCGCGTTGGCCAGCGGTGACTCATGGTGAGAGGACTAGTCGTGGACGCCCCAGTCTGCCACAGAAGGAAATATTGAACAAATGAGATAGAGGGCGACACAAAGATGAGTGGCACTATTTGTATACTATTTAAGGAGTTCCATCATATGGTTCAGTGAGAGATGGTTTAAGTTTCTTGAGAATGGAAGGAGTTTCATAAGGGCTAAAAAAGACAGTAGTACAACTAGTGTGGACATAACGAGTAACGTTCAAATAGACATAGTTCCCACCAGTTGAAAAAACACTAGAAAACTATTGCCTAAAATATAGCTTACTCTACATTACTGCGGTATCGCATACCAATTTGATAGATTAGTGTAGGTAAAGAGCTGTTTATTCCATCTTTTTGCGTACGTCATGGTACATTCGTTTGAAAGAGTTAGCCGGAGCCAGAAGACGCATAATTTCCCAAGAATTTCTTCACATTGCGGGATGAATCTGAACAGACTTTTTCATACTTCTCATCAGCAAGCGGATCACGCATCCAATAGGCGCTGTTTTTACTGTTGTAAAATAATTATGTGCTTAGGGTACTTTGGGACTCAATTTGTTGGATATTTGAATGGGACAAACATCAAAAGGCCGTTGTATATTGCACTACAGAACTTTCGTTGCCTAAGTATTGTATATTGGTCAAACAGCCTAAGAAAGTCAATACAAAGGAAATAATTATTAAGAGCATCGAAAACAGCCCCAAGAAAATTTGGGGTTGGAACAACATGGAATTCAGGAGATAAATCATTTACTTTGAAAGTAACAATTGCATGATCAGAGTACGATAGCGGTGGCAACAGCGAGATAGTTGAAATACTGGAGGATGAAGACAAAACAATATCCATAACATTATTGGAATGAGAAGGCTGATGGGCAAATTGCTGGAAATTTCCTTACGCGAAAAATTCGAGGAAATAAGAGCTAGAAGAATTCAATGGAATTGAATTTATCCAATCAATTTGAAGATTGGAATCGCCTAAAATGACATTAATACTGCAGACAGATATAAGGTCTCGGAGCACTTCAAGGAGATCTCTATCCCCGCTACAGTTTGAATTAGGAGGACGATAAACCGCTGTGAAGCGTGCTAGAGAAGCATTCTTGGAGAAAAACAACTCGAAACACAAAACATCAGCTATCGAAAGAGAAATCTTAGTATCAAGGTCCGTAGAGAGGTTTCCCTTTACCAGGCAACAAACACCTCCACCTCCTAAACGTTTGCGATCCGAGCGCTGGATAATGTGAGGAAGGCCACTAATGATTTCAGAATTCGAAGTTCTCTCAGACAGCCAGCTATCTGTGATGAGCAAAATATCGGGGTGGTAGTAATTGGGTGTGTTATACGCGAGTTAACAGGAGTTAAATTCGCGTTAAACGCGAGTTTAACCACACCAAATTGTAATGATAACTCTTGATAGTTAAGAGAGAACTCGCTCTAGTTTCACCCTAGCATCCCCCAGTGGTAGGCCTCTTATACACTTCCAATGAAAACGCCTCGAAAAAGCGACAATTGTAACCTTTGTTACGAAAAATAGCCTTTTCAAAACGTTTTCAGGTCTGTTTTTTCTCTTCTCTAATTCAGCCATGTGGCATCCTCGCGGTAAGTTCGCGTTTAACATACTCTCGCAGACAGCACGGAAATAGTGCTGAAATGCGAGAGGAACTGGCGGTCAACGAAAAACTCCTCCCGAGGAGTTTTTGGATGCGGTTAGCAAGATAGTAGGAACAGTTTTGACCATCTATACTGAGTACAAGTACGAGTTTAATTAATGCAGAGGGTTGAGGAAGTTTGATAGCACTGTTAGCGATTTTGATCCAGGACGTCACCCTATCTTTAAAACTGAAAGGTGTTCCAAAGGAGAGTCTTTTAACGGCTTCCGCCAGAGAGCAGGCGATGAGGGATCAAAAGCAAAGCAAGGACCATTGCTGAAACACGTTGGCCGTCTTCTTTGGTGGCACTAATCAATCCCTCCCAATCAGCTGTTAATTTTTTTTTCGAGCGCCGACACTTCTCCCGCTTTTGTTTATTTTCTTCCGAAATTCATTCGCTTTGCTATTATCAGGTTAGTTTCATTTTCATAATTCATTGCATAGCACAGGCTATGAGGAGTATGTAGTAAATTATTTGTTTGCTCGCGTTTCAAAGGGGTTTCCACAACTTTTTTAGTGCAAAAAAGTGAAAATTTTCCAAGCCACTGATTTTCAAGTGATTATGCTTTAGTAATGATTAATCAGCGTTAGTCGGGGCGTATCGGGCGAGTTTTGTGGGAAAGAAATGCGAACTTGTTTCGGAACCAACTAAATTTGTTCTCCTTTTTCTGCAAGATTCTAATACTCCCCTTTCATTGCCAGATCAGTGCCATCGTGGCCTCTCATTTTTTTTTGAGGGTCCGCGACGCAGTTGCTTTGGTGCATTGGTAGAGCCACTCGAAGTGTTTCAAATTCTTACCTTGAAATATGTGCACAAAATCTTTTCCTTGCATGATGCGCATATGTGTGTAACAGTGTTTCTATATATTTTCAGCACTAACTGCGGGCGGGGGATTAGTTTCAATTTGAGAAGACGGCAAACACTTCACCAATTCAACTGCATCAATGACCGAAACCACACCATTACCCCAATCTCGGACGCCAGACTTGAGTTGCACACTTCCAAGAAAAAAACAATAGAATTCTTTTTCAAGAACGAAAATAGACTATCTAGTTTATCATCATTCTTATAGGTTTTTAACTATCCATTTCAGTTGAATGCAGGACATTCTTTGAATTTATGCATTACTCGACGAGTTGCGGAATGTCTTTTTCGCACCTAGCGTTACCTTTTCAAGAACACCTTGTAAATAATTCATCCAGAAGCTCTCAAATTTTCGTTCACTCGAAATTTCCTTCCGATTAATTTTTGTTTTTCAAATAAAGTTTTGTTTGAAAATATCAAAAAAAAAGTTAACAAAGTTACTACAAATGCAAACTTTTGTCAGATCACACGCAGTTGATTGATTGAGGCTAATGATTAAACTAACATGTCTTTTCGAAAGTGGTCCTGAAAACTCACGGAGCTCACAAAAAATTACGAGAATTAGGATTTACAAGGAAAATTTAAAAAATTGCATTTTGATCGTGTTTCGAACAAGCAAAATATTACAAAGTTCCTTTTTGAAAGCTCTTCCTAATGAATAAAATAAATAGCATCACTTGTATAATCTTTCCGATCCCTCGTCTTTCCACCGTAAACGTCGTTCGTGTCCAAATGTAGAAAATACTTATGCGGACGAAGGTTACGCATAATGTATGTGTAAGCAGAGGGCAGCTTTCGTTAAACCGGCAACAAACCGTGGCACCTATTTCTCGGCTTGTAGCCGGCCAGGAGGTGGCGGTTAATACGTGTTAATTTGGCGGTTCTACTGCATTTAATTCGCGGTATGTTGGCGGCTTGGAGGTGGCGGTTTATTCGCGGTTAACACACCATTTACTACCACCCCGGGTTTACGTTGAAAAAGAAAAATGTGCGGCTCATGAAATTTATTCACTGGACTTCGAGCATTCATTAAACAGCATTTCAAAGCAGATATTCCTTGCGAAATCAAAGGTTTACCCTAGATTCCGCAGGATGGTCCGAGTCGCGCGTAGGTTGTGCAGGATTAACCGTGTCATGCGAAAATTTTGCTGGTATATCACTTTTGCGTGTGAGATTACCTTTGTAGACTACCCAATCGCGGACACTCTTGCCTTTTTTCAGCTCCCGAGCCTGTTGACGGAGCTCATGGTTCCGCTCCTCACGCGTCATGCTTCTTCGTACGAGCACATGAGAAAAACGGGAGCCACGAAGTTAGCGAGCATTAGACTGAGCAATTTGCACAAGGGTAAAAAAAGAACCTTTACCAAACGTGGATCCGTCTTACCCATCCTGAAAATGTCTGACGGAACGCAATCAGCATCAAGAGCATCCAGGACGGAGTAAACTTTATCCTCGAGCTCCTTCTGGCGATCCTTGATACAAAGGTTGTTTGGACTCTCCTCTAACCCATACATCACCAAGTTTCTAGACCGTTTTTGACTCTCTATTTCATCTGAGTATTGCTTTGGTATTTTCTCAGAGAGCGCTATGAGCAAACGCTCTACAGCAGGATCCTTGTTTGGCTCAATAATCTGCTGCAAAAGCTCAGCTGCAAACATTTTATCTAAACCCACGGACTCCTCTTGTAACGAAGAAGCCTCCGCTAAGCTCTGGTACATCCCTAAGGACCTGTTGATTTCGATTATAACCATCAGCGGAGCGGTGGGTTACGGTGAAATATAACTAGTGATAAGGAGGTTTCGACGAAAAAACCACCGCTCCGCGCTGTGATAACCGAAAACATGAGTTCACTTGGAATGAAACATACTCTATCTGTGTACTGACTCAGCTCCTTGTTCTATAAGTGCGTCGATCCCGTTGAGTTTGTGTGTCAGCCATTTGATCTACCCATAATTGAAGGCAAGACCACCACGAAGAAAACGAGCACCGACAAAATTAAACGAAAACACGAGTGATACTCAATCAAGACACTCAAAGGTAACAGTACACGTGAGGAATGAAAGTTAAGGAAAAATAATAACAAGCAGTCAATGAGAAAGGGAAGAACGCAAAGTTAAAGTATGAGCAAGGAAAACACGACCAGCCGCGACGGCCCACACACGATGGAAGAGACTGCGATCGACACTGGGGCAAAAAGTTTCTGGCAGCATCGCCTTAGGCTCCGTCCATAGCAGACGTCCTAGCGTCAAGTGACCGTAAAGTGACGCTGGGGTTTGCATCTTTAACTTTCGTTATCGATCTGACTCCCCACCGAGCAGTGCAGCCGGCCTGCCGCTGACGGTAGACTCAGACGAATATGAGGATCGACCGCGCGCAACAATAGACCCGACTTCGGGATCGGCGACGTTCCGACCGCACCATTGCGCGCGTTCCGACCGGTAGTTAGCGCGGTCGGACCGGAATTGGCGACGTTCCGACCGCATCATTCCGCGCGTTTCAACCGATATACCGGCGCGGTCAGTACTGAAGTGTGCGCGTTCCGAACGCAAATCTGCATCAAGGCACTTCACGTTCGGACGGCGGGCAAATATGAAGCCACGGCCCCTGCCCCGTGGGCGGAGCTTAGAACAGCGTAATACGCTAGCAGGGAAACCTCCAGTCCTGACGCCTACTACTGGCTGTTATACTCTCTGACAGCCAGCAGTGGAGATCACAATTTGGGGATACCCTGCTTGCGTGTTACATAAGATAATACAAAGTTTAGATTTACAAATTTATTGATGAATTAATCACTTGATAGTACATGAACAAGTACAATACGGGAAATTCTTCCTCATACAGGAACAGCAACATACAGAATTATGCAACAAATGTGGCAGTACATATCCGTCTTCATATTTTTCGAAATATGACTAAAACTCGCAAAGATCACCATTGAGAAGGATGAAGTACACATTTCCCATGCCTTAATATTAGAATAGTTCATGTCGAGATTATTTCATTTTTCAAATGTGAAAGTACATGTATAGAAACTTAGCTGTCCAAAAAAGATTACGCTCAAACAACGGATGTTACTTTGAAATACTCGAATACAAAATATATTTTCATCTGATATCATACAGTCCACCACAAACGGAAAAAGGCGGTGATGCGGTTCCGGTAGACGCACTAAAGTTCTCCGAACGATGCCGTTTGACACGTTATAGGACAGGGCTGCGAATTCGTTGAGTGGCGGAAGGCGATGATGGATGACCGACCTCGCAACGCGGCGCTCAACGTCGGTGCGAAATTTCTACGTTGATAGTGGGATGATCGAGATCTGAGGGCGCCGCGCGCGACGTCAAATAGCATTGCCCGATGTCGGACGGCAAAAGAGCTGTAAAAGATCTTGAGTGTAGGGTCAAATCTGCAGAGATATTCTAAATGGGTTTTGGTTTCCTCTTCTCTTTTTGTTTCCTTCAGGTTCATATTTGTTAGATCCTATTGGGTGTTGCAGGTACAAGCTTCCTTTTGTGCATGAAGGTAATTTGCATTTTTTCGGGCTGCAACATTCCTTTCAAAAACGCTCTAATAAACCTCAAAAAGTTGCCGAAAAGATCGCCGTTTTCGAAGGTTTTTTCACCAGGAGTGTAAGTGAGGCCTCATTCATGCTATCCTTAAACATTTTACCATTTCTTTCTCTCCCAAATCCTGGTTCAAATCACTGAATTACCTGAAAAAGCGCTTGGACTAAGCTTCAGTTCCTTCCATAATGAGAAAAGCCTCTTTCCGCAACAATCAACACGAATGAAACAAATAGAGAGCAGAAAGAAACAAGGAATAAGAAGAATAAACCAAGACTCAACTAAAGTACCAGCCGTTCGGCCAATCAATGACGGAATTTAGCCAAGAGTCAGTATCAACCGAATTCTTCGTAATAGTTATAGGCCACTTTCAGAAAGCTATCGAACTGCGACCCGATCGACTAGAAATATCAATCTGGTCGTGTCGCACGACCAGGTCGCAGCACGCTTAGACGCACCCGCCTCAAATATTGTTTGAATCGCGCAGTTCGGCAGAAGGATGTCTTGATCGCATCGCTGTGCAATGCACAGCGATGCGGTCATGGGGAGACCAGGTCAACACAGTACAAATGTGATGTCGTAAGATCACTCTGCAGCATCTGTCCCGGTCGCTGGCTCGAGAAGGAGTGTAAGTTTTGAAATGTGAAAGCCATGTACTCGGTAGCTATCGCGGCTGTCCGTTGTGCGACGGGTACCAGAGAAAGCGACTGAGGGGTTCGATCCAGTGTTTGTAAGGTTTTCCTAGCCCTAAGCAACTCTGACGTCGCAGTGTTCTGCAGCCGATCTGTCGTGGGATATAATAGGGACCCTAGTGTGTTGATCGCAATCGCACCACCGCTTTTTCCCAGAATGTATTTTCATTTTATGACTTTGAAAAGACTTTTCATACATATTTTTATTAGGTTGAGACATCAAATATCGCAAATAATGCTCTGATAAAATGTGGCAAAAACACTGACAATGGAGCAGTACTTTTCAGAGGTACTGGAACGTAGGCCTCTATTTGCGGAGGGAAGAAAAAAGTCAAAGTTAAGGCATGTATTAGCAAGAGATGCATTACAGCAAAGAATGTATCGTCCACCACTGGATGAGAGATCGCCGCGACGCTGCTTGGCGGGAAAAATTGCGCGCGGGAAAACGAAGGGAGAGTGGCTATTGATCGCGCAATTTTTCCCGCCAAGCAGCGTCGTGGCGATCCCTCATCCAGTGATGGACGATAACAAAGCAAAAAGCATCTTTCATAATCTTCACCGCTAGCCCGTCACGCGCGGGACGTGCGGTGGACTAGGAAACCTATCTCTGTTCGGCACACGCGTGCCGCCAATCCAGCAGTTACCATGACGGCGCCGCCCAAACCGTTGAGGCGGTTTCACTGGCTGAATCAATACCCGCTTGTCAGTTGAAGCTCACTCCAACATAAACAATTGCGGCACTATCCTACGCTATATATTCAAGCTAGGAAATACAGTGCATGTCACAGCTGAGGCCCAATCGTGACAGTGTTAACAATTAAAATCCCTATTAAAGTTCTGTTTTTTTGTTTTTTTTTTCGTGGACAGGTTTTGGCTTGTAACTTCCGTCTTTTGCAGCCAATCTATGCGAGCTGACCTGAGTAAAGAGAGAAGTTGAGAATGAAGGGAAAAGGCTTCTGATCGGGAAACCATCGCTCGTCTCACAATTTCAACCGTTCCATTATTGACGTCGAGGGGCGGAAAGGGACCGGACTTGCCCTAAGCGGCGAGGTTCGCCCACTTCTCTAAGCCGTTTTCCGGCTCCTGGGTAGCTTTTCGTCCCGCTTCCTCAACGCTGTTCTGCTTCTTAGAGCCACGAGAAGCGTTTTTCATGGAAAATTTGAAGATGAAGTCTATCGTGAACAGTGCCTTTAAATCCCGACCGCCAAGGCGGCGCCGCTGGAAATTCCATTGCAACTTCCCGCGCGTGCCACGCGGGAAAAAGTTTCATAGTCCAACGCACGCTCCTCCGCGCCTGCGGTGAGCACTATGAAAGATGCGAAACTATCGTCCATCACTGGATGAGGGATCGCCGCGACGCTGCTTGGCGGGAAAAATTGTGCGATCAATAGCCACTCTCCCTTTGTTTTCCCGCGCGATGGACGATAACAATGTAATATGAAATGGCGGTAGGACGATGTCAGCTGTCCCTTCCGAGCTAAATAAGAACAATACGTTGCACTACCACAATAATCAACGTTAAGGACAGCATACACCCTCGCAAACATGGTCGAGATAACAGCATGAATAGGCCCGCACGACCCCTGTCATGTGGTCAGCAGCGTTTCAAGCCCTGGAAACCATCCAGAGAGACAGGATTCGTGCATTACTGCCTCATTTATCTGTATTTTCCCACCCCTGCCATGCGGGCCAATTTATGCTGTTATCTCGACTATGTTTGCGAGCATGTGTGCTGTCTCTAAGAACGATTGAAACTCACAATGAATAATATCCTTCGATACCAGAGATTTCTTCTTGTGTTTAGATAATTAGGTTAGCTGTAGGAGTATATTGAGTTGGCATCAACAGGCTATCCATTGAAGTTCGAGGCTATATTTCTGAAAATATTGCCCTTATATATGTATATTACTGAAAGATATCAAGCTAGCATTTTTGCGGATTATTTTTCTCAACGTATCTCGGGTTAAACTTTACAAAACTTAGTGGAAATCCAAAGTCCGGGGTTTTCACCCCCAACAACGACCACCTTTCCTTTCTTCAACCTCTACGCCCTTTAATGAATGTGGTGCGCACAGCTTCGGCCACTTTCCGAAACTTATCAATATTGTTTTGAGAACCATAATACGTCCCTGACAACATATCTCTCGTTTTTTCGAATCCCTACGCCCTTTGATGAATGTGGTGCGCACTCCTTTTGAAGCTGCGCCCACTCTCCGAAACATCACTATTGTTCTGAGAACCATAATACGTTGTCAATAACTTGCCCCTCACGTTTCTTCAATTCCCTACGCACTTTAGCCGATGTTGTGCGCACTCCTTCTGAAGCCCCGCCCACTTTCCAAAACATCGCTATTGTTTTGAGAACCATAATGCGATTCCCGCCCTCTAAAAAACTGTTTCCGCACGTTTGTTCGAATCCCTACGCACTTTACCCGATGGTTCGCACACTCCTTCTAAAGTCCCGCCCACTTTCCAAAACATATCAATAATTTTTTGAGAACCATAATACCCCCAAAAAAATCTGTTTCCTCACGTTTTTTTCGAATCCCTACGCACTTAGCTGATGTTGTGCGCACTCCTTCTGAAGCCCCGCCCACTTTTCACAACTTCCACTCACGCCTAGATACCCATCACCTTCTTTTCACAATGCTAATTGTTTACTTACCAGAATCCCTATACACCTTTCACGACGGTCTGCTTACATCTAAGAAAGCCCTGCACCCTTAGCCGTTTTCAATATTTATCATTGAATTACCTACTGTTAGCGAAGCCTAAACTACGCACGCAATCGCAAGAGCATTTGAACACAGATAGAATCAACGGGAACACAGAACCACAGAATGGGAAGAGAGAAAAACAAAGAAAAACATCAAAAAAGCAAGGTAGTACGAGCACCGCAGCAAAAAAATTTAAATTCACGCGTAGAGTTAAATGCGTTCTCGGCCGCCACACACCATGCATTTTCCCTCACGTCTGAATATGTTGGCCCGCGGTCAGTACTAAATCGTGGCGATTCATGCGCGCTTTGCAGAGTTGCGAGCGGTCTAAACGGTTTGTGAGGGCGGCCGCAACTCGCGCGAAGGTGGTCGGAACGCTCGCAACTTTTTATGACCGTTCCGACCGCGAGCGTTGCGCGCGTTCGGTCCTAAAACGTTGTTTTGCGCGCGATCGGAACGGTTCCTGCGCGCGGTTGGTACTAAGGGAAAAAACTTGCGCGCGGTCAGTCCTAACATTTGTCCGAGGAGGCATAGCGGCGGTAGCGGCCGTCATTAAAATTATCGATGCCATCGTTTACCACGTGCCGTCCTCGGACACGTTGTTTGAGCCAGCCGTCGAGCGTCATGCGCCAGCGTTTGATGATGCTCCGACGTCGCGACGCTTTGCCGCTGGTCGTCTGCTATGGCCGGAGCCTTACATACACCTAGTCAATGAATCGTCATATTGTAATCCATGAACACTGAGCAAGATACCCAGTTCAAAGAATTTCCTCAGGAAGGGTGGATTCATTGCACGGCAACCAGTTCTTAGTGCATTATCGTTTGATGACCACCAACCTACTCATTAGATGTCTTTTCTCGACAGGGATGCTTACGAGCCGACTTTCTTCCACTTCCAGCCACTTCACTTTCGTTTTCTTTCGGCGAAACAGTTTACTTTTTCTAAAATTAGAATCTGAACTTCCGCTCACAGCTATGAGCTACGATCGGCAAGTTGCGTTTGAAGGCAGTGTTCACGATAATAACTGTGTTTTAGTTTTCATCAGGAATGGGTAGTGGAGGGGCACATCGTAACGTTGGCGCCGAAAGAACGCACGAAAACGCGCCAGGAATAGTCCGAAAAGAGCCCGATGTTGCCACTTTGAGCGCAAGGCTAACCCCGAAAGTGCAATGCCCACACCCCGACGTGAAGAAATGAAAATTCGAGGTCGTGAGATGAGTGATGGTTTCCTATCAATAGCTCCGTTCTTCTCTTCATCCTCAACTTCTCTCTTTACTCAGGTCAGCTCGCATAAATCGGCTTCGAATGACGGAAATTCCACGCCTCGGACAACTCGTCCAACATGCTTCCCTAGCCCAATTTTCGAGAGACCATGACTCCGTTCTCAAAAGGTCTTGTACGATGTCAGAGACGTCGTTGGAATCAGCATGGGACCGTTCTCAAGATATGCGAAATAACAGGAAAACGATTTTTATCGTCAACACTGCCTATAAATCTCTGCTGCACTGCACGTGCCCTGTGCCGGTGTGGGATAATCAAAATTTATTGGTGAGCCATGCCAAGAACGATTGATTGGCTGCAGCGGACGCAAGCGGCAGCTGCATGCCAGCTGGCAGAATGGTTATTGTCGGTCGGAGGCCTGAAGTCAACTGTTATGGTTGACCGGGGTTTGTCTCACATATTTGTGTAAATTAAGCGGCGTAAGTTTATACAGAACTCGGAAAAAAGGCGAATAGGTCATCTGGTTTCGCAAATTAATCTAGTAGTACCCCAATACTAGGCTTTGTAATGCACAGTTGGGCTGTACGGAAGCAAATGGTTGTTTAGACAGGCCTCAGGCGTTTGTCTTTCCAGTGTTAAACCCGCAATTCTCCAGCGGGATCCTCAGTTTGTTCCACAATAATTCCACAGTTTCCTCATTCCACTGTTCCATATCTACTCACTTTGCTTCCATTATGGAGGGACTTAGACGTTGATTTAAAGGGGACTTGCAGCGATATTAGTCGGGGAGTAGTCGACAAGTCCCCCTATAATCTAAGGGAGAGCCCCCCCAACGCCCCCGCAGCTCTGGAAGGAAATCAACAACCAGTGAAAATGGAAATCCCTTCCGTCTGCTAACGCTTGTTTCTACCAGTAGACGGAGCTTAATGACCTACACCAAAGACTGCTAGGTGTGAGGCCATTATCATGAACGACAAGTCGAGCTCTTCCATTTTTTTAACAAGCCAGAAAAACCGGGAGAATGCGAAGTTTATTCAGGAAAATCAACTTTTCTCGTTGATCTTATATGATAACCTCTGCTTCAGAAGCCTTTTTATTTCCTGGTTTTCCTTCTCAGTGTAACCACATTTATCTCTCGTTGTGCGATTCTGCCTATCACGACTCTACTTGCCACTCATAACTATCGCACAAGGCTGAGCGCGCTCAGATTGTGGCCTGCTACTAGAATAATTTTTTTGGCTTCTCTTTATTTTAAATCGACATTGGTTTTTCTAATGGGACTCAATCGCCTGTCAACGTTTGTGGATACATCTCTACTCGATATTTTCAAAAGGAGGTGATGCGCTTTATTGATCTACATTATTGCTCATATGATTTGCGTATCAAATTTTGTAGGATGAGTGGAACAGGCTCGGTGATTGCAGCTGACCGTGCGGCGCTGGCGGCATCACGGATCAATGGGGGTTTATATCGCGTGAGGCGGCCTACCGTCGCAGCTCCATCCTTGCGTCAGACTAAGTCGAATGCGAGGACCTCCAACAGAAACCACCACAAATAATTTAAATTTAAATACTGTAATGAAACGCGGTATGAAACCATAATCAGAGAAATGAAATAATCCAGTCGTGGCGACAAAAGGTGGATGCAATTAGAAACAGCTGCCTCCATGCGTGAATACAGGAAGCTTGATCCGCAGAATTTGTTTGCTGCGTGCCTATTATGCATCACTCTACACACATCAGTGAATATGTGCAAGCCTGTCAAACACAAGGTCTTGAAGATCAATCGTATGTGGAGTCCGCCTCAAAGAGACTGTCCGCCCACGTAGTCAGCGAACGTGTCGAGCCGCCCTCACGTAGGAATTTTCCGGACGAGCGTCCCACGAGTGAGATACAGCCGACTGGGATACTGTTCACTATCCGTCTGCGATTCCGGCTTATCGGTTCGCAAGTCCGGAAATACTTTCGCAACGGCCGATTCACACGCCCCCTCAACAGCATGGGCGGACAGTCTCATCCGGACAGACTTTATGAATATAGTTAGCGAGCAATAACCATTCTACGAAGGTACACAACCCTAACCTTATCCGCGAAAAAAAATGTAAAGTACTATTTCTACCGCTTGGTAGCAACTCCATAAAAAGTCCGCTCGAGAAACTAGAGACTTATCTGAAATCATTTTAAAGTGCCCTTCCTCCGGAAATCACACACGACTGGATCTCAAATGAAGCTCAAAGGCCTGGTAAAATAGAAAGAGAATCTGCAAGAAGCAAAGGCCAAACTGAATTAGGAATGATTGACAGTGTCTGAGTTGACAAATCGAAGGCCTTACTTAGGTAGTTAAAATTTCCTAATGGAAGCGAATTATAAGCATAATTAATCTGCTTTCTCAATTTTTGTGATGTATCCAAATTGGTATTTAAATTAGTAGAATGATTAGTTTTATCAGTTAAAGGCAGTGTTCAGGAAAATCTTCGATTTTGAGATTAATCGCTAAATCGATTGTTTGGCCCCCCGAGTAGAACTGAAATGACGAAGAAACCGAGAAAAACGCACCAGAAGGGCACGAAATCCTCAAGTATCAGCCCGCCTCTTGAGTATCAATGGAACTTTTCGTAGTGATAATGAAATGTTTTGTGTACCCGTCTTTTGCAATTCTCCATTCTGTGTTGCTCCGTTCCTTCCTTCGGGCCCTAACTAATACTGTTTTGCACTAAATATTCTTCCATTTTCAATCAGTCCCATTTTTTACCGGTGACAACCACCGTGAGCATGTTCATCCAACCAGACAACTAGGCCAGGCCATAGGATAATGTCACTGAAATAAGACGAATTAGTGCGTTTCTCGCCGCTTCTTCGTGATCTTGGTAACACTTGGTTGCCAACGCGTTGTTTTGAGTGGAAAACTTGGAAACGAGAATCATGGTAAACACTGCCTTTAAGGGAAACCTCGGACAGTAGCTACGTAAAAAGAGAGAACCCACAGCCACTGCGTTATTTAATTACGTTTTGCTCAAGATCAAAATCCTGAATTTCGCGTCAGAATCACTCATTTGAAGATTATTACGAGAAGCATTAGCCTACTGTTCCGGTTTTTGTGGTGTATCTGCACCCGGATCCACAGCCACTCCCCAACGTTATTTAATTATTTTTGCTCGAGTCCAGGATCATGGATTTTGCGTCAAAATTACTCATTTGAAGTAAATTATAGCAGAATTAGTCGTTTCCGGTTTTTGTGATGTATCGGAATAGTGCATAAAATGAAAAAGAAGACTAGGCTTTGGTTAGGACTTTTTGCTGAGAAGATATACTCCGTACATTCCTTCGCCGCTTGCCTCACACCGGAGCGGCAGGCGGATGCCAAGGCTAATGCGATAGGGCAACACCGAGAGAGTAGGCAGAAAAAATCTCCTCCCAGCAAGAGATTTTCAATCAGTACGGTAGGTTAAGCAGATTAGCAATAGGATTGGTACAGAGACCAGGGGTGTTTAGAATCCATCTAGATGAATGTATTTCCTTCCGATTACCCGATTTCCGATGGTTCCTATTTTTGAATTCCGATTTGAGAAACTCAAACGATCATTCCAATTTTCAAATTTTCAAAAACAACGTCCGCCTATCTCTGGTCGCGCTCCATCCGAAAAAGCTCAGCCTGCAGCGTTTTTAGCGATTAGATCTACAAATCGACTTTGTAGATTGATTTGATAATCAGTAAGTAATCAACTTGTTAGTCACCTCCCCTGTCTCACCCCGTCCAAGAACGCGCAGCTTTGCAGATTTTTTAGCGATTTGATCTACCAATGGATTGCTTTCCTGTCTACTTACACATATGCCTAGCTATCTTACTAAGTACCTGCCTACCTGCCTGCCTATTCACCTACTTATCTCTGTAACTGCCTCATGACTGGGGAAGAAGTCCTCAATTCAGACCGCATGTTGAATAGGTGCAGAATGATCCGTCTCGAACTGCTTTTTTCTGTTGTATCTGGCTAGTTATTCGAATCGAGTATTCGGATCCGAATCACCGAAAAAAGTCCAAATCGAATTGAAATCAGAATCATAGAAAAACGCTACATCCGAATCGGACCGATATACGAATCGAACCAAAACACGAATCACCGAAAAACGCCAAATCCGTATCGACCTGAAATCCGAATGACCGAAAGAACGCCAAGTCCGAACCAAACCGAAATCCGAATCACCGAAAAATCCTTTTTTCGGATTAGCCCAAAACTTTTGCCTCGGATTCGATGTAGGTCTCGCATAGCAAGCACGGTAATTCGGACTTTGTCTTTCCCACATTTGAACCTCCATATTGCAGCCGCACCCATGATTACGAAAGTCAACCCTGTCTCGTAAGCAGACAGCAACTGACTTTATGAAGAAATGATTAGATCTGGCTGTGAGTAAGAAGTCAGAACTTCCGGCGTTGGGTTCTCGTTAAACTCTGACCTAATACCTTTGCACTGCGCGCTGTTCAAGGAGTTTTACTTCTGACAAGGTAACTACTATGAGCCAAACTGGCCATTCCGATCGAATTGTACTTTCCAAAAATCGTTGTTTGACGTAGAGTTCGAATATGCCCATGCCCTTCCTAGAGCCACTCTGAAAAATGTTTGAGGCGTTTTTTTCTCTGATTTTCGCGCATATTGTACACTCCAAAAAGCGCACTAATTTCACGAAAATGCGGGAACGGCCCTCATAATCGTGTACTGGGCCCAAAACAACCTCCCTAGGCAAAGTTTAGGTTAAAGCACATTTTCCGAACTGTGTGTAGACTGATAGAGTTTTGGACCTTCACGGATTTTCGATTAGCGTTCAATTATGTCACTTAGGGATAGCGCTGAAACGCTGGTGCATGACGCTAGACTGCTGGGACATGGAACGTGTCCGAGGACGGCATGGGATTAACGATGGTATTGATAATTTCAGTGACAGCCGCTACTGCCGCTATGCCTCCACCGTCAGCGACTGGCCGGCTGCAGTGGTCGCTGGGGAGTCAGATTAATAACTAATGTTAAAGATGAAAACCCCCAGCGTCACTTGGCGCTAGGTCGTCTGATATGGACGGAACCTAACGAGGTACAGTAAGCGTTGAAGAAAAATATTCCAGGTTTGACTTACAATTCGCCCTGGTGGGTTATTTGGGGGTGTTAATAACAGATTCAAGGTTTATTTATCGTTTTTCCAAATTTTTCGACTAAATTCGTTCAAAGCTTTCCCACCGGCAGAAAAATTTGATGGCGAAACCGACTATTAGCAATTTCCGGATTGTAACGACAAATGTGGCTCAAATCGTTTCTCTAGGGGGTGTTAGGAGTGCTCAACACGAATCTGATGTGAGTTTATCGATTTTTGACCGCTCTCGGTAGACGGTAGTTTGGTCAAACTTTCTGTGTGGGGATTTGTATTCAGCACCCCAAATAATTATTTGGGGTGCTGAATACAAATCCGATATCCAATTGTCAATTTTTGAATTACTAAGAAAGGTTTTGCCTCCTAAATGGCATGTTACCTAACGTAACCTACAGTTAACCTAAAAATTTCGAAAAACGAGCCTCAGATTCGTGTTCAGCACCACAGTTCACCCCTGCAGACAAGTTTTTAGCAAGATCCGTAGAAAAATTAGAAAAAAAACTCTAAAAATTCCTTGAGGGGAACCTTTCACTTGCCGCGAAGCATCAAAAAAGCTTTAACGTCTTGCAGAGTGAGTCTAGGCAGCTGCGATGGGCGTGTTCGGACTTTACGGCCGAAAATGGTTCTAGAAAAGTACATTTCGTTTGGAATGGTTAATATGACTTATAGTAGTTCCGTTGTGAGTAAGCTACTCAGTTCAAAAGCGAAGTTTCATTTCAGTGTCACAGTACTGCCTGCCCATTCGAATATCAACGGTCAAGGGAAGGCGAGAGTATGGAGAGGGCTCCGAGACTCTAAACTAGCTGGAAGGAAGTCTCGAGCATTTGAAAATCTACTTTCGTACTCTGTTAATACGTTTGAGCCTTGAGTTCAATTTCAGCTGATTCTTGTTGTGTATTTGTTGTAAGGGAACTAAAAACCTGGAACACATTTTTATCGAAACGACAAATCGCAGCAAGTAGAGCGACAGCTTGAAAGAACCGTTGCAACTGTTATCGCCTTTCATACGATCCAGTTAAAGTCCAACCTCAGGGGTAAAATTTGATATTATCGTCCGCCCACCGTGTATAGCAGCCCTGGCAAGCGCGACATCTCAATTCGATGAAATAAGCGAGAAACAACAGGGAAAAAGTCGGCCCCGCCCCCAATACTCTAAAAGCATAATCAAGCGTTTCGCCTCGGATAGAGAACCAAATTCTTTGCGAACGGAAAAATTGGTCTGCGTAGCGATGCTGAAAGGCAAAATGTACAGTAGCAGAGCTCTTGGTTCCCTTTCCGGGGCGGTATGCGCGGTTAGGCTTTTGGGGTAAAGTGGGCGCGGCAGACGTTTCCCTTGTAGCTTCTCACTTACTTATCTGATCGAATTGAGATCTCGCGCTCGGCAGGGTTGCAATTCACGGTGGGCGGACTATAACATCAAAGTTTACCCCGGAGGTTGGTTCGTGTCTTTAAGCTCAGTGCGATCAAAAGATGATTTGTTGATCAGACGCAATTCTAATCAATTCTTGAGGCTGGCCTCAAGGTGTGGAAACCTCAAAAAAATCCTAGAAAATCCAGTTGATGCAGTTTTCGGTAACCACTCACAAGCTGCATCTTTTGCTCAACTGCCGCTTTCTAGAAGTGAAAATTAAGGCTGAAAAGGCAATAAGAAAAACGGCCTTTTTGCACCACTTTTTCCAAAGAGGGGACTTTGCTAGTTCTCAGGGGGGAAGGGTTCCTAGGACCAAAGCTAACCGCCTGCGGGTGTTACGTTCTTTATCTGGTAGGAATAGATAATAGAGTTCGCGCAACAATTTTAGTATGAAGAATGGACGGGGCTGCAACGGTAGATCACCCCGCGCGAATCGAGACCCCATTCTCCAGTGAGGCCGCCAACCCCGAACGGCCAGCCGCCTGCTCCATGCGTCAGACTAATTCGAAAACGGAAACCATACTCCCGACGGTGCAGCCAAGAAGATATGAAACGTACCGCAAACTTGGGTAATTGAACTAGAGACGATCTCGTTCTACCGCACAGGACAGAGCATCTTAGAAGACGTGGTCCGTCACGGTCTGTCCGATATGTGGCGTTGCTCGCGATCAGCCGGAATAGGATGCAGGCCGACCGCGATCAATCCTAATCAGTTTGTTGTGCGTGATAGGAACAATTTATGTTGCCAGTAAGTTCTACTCGCCAGTAGCTGCGCGCGATAGGACCGCACTTCTGTTGTAAACAACTCGCGAACATATCGAAAAACCGCAGCTTTTTCGCCATCAGTTCTTATTGGATTTTTGCTCGAAGTAAAAACGACTTCTGAGCGCGGTGAGTAGTATTTGACAAATTCGGTACGCGATAAGTCCGCCCCATTGTCTGCAGGGTTGCTTGACCCTGCTCGAGCGAGCTACCCGTCGCATTATAAAAAATGATTTATCATGCCCCGCGCAGGGTCAGCTGATGCTAGTTAATTGTTATATGCGTGATCTTGGCTACACCATGTCGACTCCGCACTTAGTGCCCGCTAGATATAGATTTATCAATCCATGGTCAGTAAAAACTCGGCAAGAGAAGGGGCGATCGCGCTTCAAGTGACAGATGAAAAGAAAGAAACGATTTCAGTAAATCCCATGGAAAGTCGAAAGCCAGGATCAAAAGTGGGCATTGGTTCGCTGTAGAGTGAAGCTAACATTGCACCCATACTAAGGATAATTTTAAACAATGTACGCATGCGCAACTCCGCCGAGTACAGGCGTTGCGCATGCGTGCCGTCACTGTTACGTACTACATTTTCATCCCTACACCGATAACATTTTAAGGACAACGATCGTTTGGTGCTGTGTGTTCGCGTCAGTGCCGTGCCTCGTAGCGGGAGTGTTGAAGTCTCACATTCTTGTTCAACTGCTACTCTTACTAGGAAACTTTAGCGACTATGTTATTCTAGACGGATCAACACATCTAGTATGTTGCCATAACTTGTTAAGAGTTGTACACAGAAGTCATTTGAGTAGAATCAGAGAGATAAATGTGATATAAGCGCTTTTTCGTGTCTAGAGAATAATTGTAGAACAAGTAGTAAATAAATCTTAGATGAGTCGAGATTATGTCGAACGAATCCTTGTTTTTCAGATTATTGACGTTGGCTTCAGTATCTTGCCTGCCATATCAAGCGTATTTTATTTCGCAATATATCTAGTGGTGCGCTCTAAAAGGAGAGCAACTACTCATGCGCTCAGTGCAATGAATCGAACAGAAATTGAAATACTGAAACAAGGATTCTACATTCTAGCTGTCTCTTTGGTAAACTTTTTTTTGTATGGTCAGCAGTCATTGCAAATTTGACGATCTCCTATTGTTTTTTCAATCTCAATGATCACCCATTAGCTTCGAGAATCCTGCACTGTGGTCAACCAGATCAGAAACAGGAATGAGTGGAGTTGTGAATTCCGATACACCGATTTCCAATAATTTTCAGCCTTCCAGTTTGAAAAAAACGCCCCCAAAATGCGGTAAAAATCGAAAGTATAGTCACGATTACAATATCAGGTGAAACAGTGTAATTTTCCTAACTTCAGCAGATTCTTTAAGGTGCTAAAAAAAGAAATCAAAAAAGAATCAAGAGAAAAATATCTAAGGCTTGTTTTCTTTTTCAGAGAAGCAAGGCAAGAGAACCACATATTGACAGGAGCTATATTCGTCTGAAAGAAACTAAACGGTCAGTGAAAATGGGCTCTTTTACGACAGATTTAGGCCCACCATTTTTAAGGGTAGAACTAAAGAAAAAATGAAATTTCGCAAAAAAAAGGGAGAAAACACAAGCCAGGACGGCTAATCACAGGTGTCCACACCCCTTCCCCAATTAACGAGATTTTCATGAATACTTGTTTGCCCGTCATCTCGTCCGTAAATACACGGGGCTGCGGCGGCAGATCGTCACTCGCGATCGAGATATCGCGAGTCGATGTTGTCGTAAACTCCTCACGGCCTGCCCTCAGTGGTCGTGCCTCGTCCATTCTTAAGATTACCTTTTCCGCTCTTTGAGATCAGAATACTAAATATTGTCCTGGAAATGTTCAGCTGAAGCAAATAACAAGCAACATTAGCCTATTTTAACGATTCTTGTGCTGCCTCCAATTAAGGAAGAAGAATAGGCTCTTATTTAAACCTTTTGATGGGAGAGGATTCACTTCCGACCCTCACACCGTTGGTCTAACAGCGGCGTATACCAAGGCTGATGTGGAAGGATAGCGCCGCAAAGGTTTGCGGAGAATCTCCTTTCAGCAAGAGATCTAAGTCAGAATTGAAGAATAAACCAAGGGTAGGTGCGGACGAAGGAGGAGGGACTGGCAGACGGCCACGCGGTTACAGCCACCGGGTTTCCGATTACCCGATTTTTCGAAATCCGGTTCAAAATTGGAATGGCCGTTCCGTTTTCCGAATATAGAAAGAATTTACTTAATTTCTGATCATGCCTGGTCAGATTTTTCGAAATCCGGTTCAAAATTGGAATGGCCGTTCCGTTTTCCGAATATAGAAACTCCTTGCGATGCGGACGAAGGAGAAGGGACTGGCAGACGGCCACGCGGTTACAGCCACCGGGTTTCCGATTACCCGATTTTTCGAAATCCGGTTCAAAATTGGAATGGCCGTTCCGTTTCCCGAATATAGAAAGAATTTACTTAATTTCTGATCATGCCTGGTCAGATTTTTCGAAATCCGGTTCAAAATTGGAATGGCCGTTCCGTTTTCCGAATATAGAAAGAATTTACTTAATTTCTGATCATGCCTGGTCAGAAGGCTAGAGAACACTTTGCGAAAAATTGATTGGAGGGATAGTCCCTTTGATTGTGAAGTGGAGAATGGACCTGCACCGAGACAGGCTACCTTAAATTGAAGAAGGGCTAAAAAAGCGATAGATTATTGGTTTCAATGAGCCAAATAGCAGGTTGTCCAATAAATCTTGTCCGAAAATTTCTCCATCTTAAATTTTTTTCAACCTTATTGAAGAACAAGTCTAATCAACAATATAATCACCACAGTTATCCACAACAGTGGCCCATCGATTGGGCAGGTCGCCGACGCCCTTCGCCCAGAATTCCGGGGTCTGCGACTCGAAGAAGTCCGCGATGTCGGGGACGCTTTTCTCGAATGGCGGCGGCTAGTTTTCCGAACTGATCGGTGTAGATGGAGGCGGTGACCGTCCTGCCTTGTCAAAGCAGCTCGAAGTACAGCATGCCCTTGATGTCCCACCAGCAGCAGAGCGTGATCTTCAGCGGTTGCAGGTCGGCTTCCGGCGTCGTCGGCGGCTCTTTTTTCCGCGCGGGATCCAGACGGCACGGTGGGCGACGTTGTCGTAGAGGACCCAGCTCTCATCCCCAGTGACAAGGTCCTCGAGAAACTCCTTGCGATGCGGACGAAGGAGGAGGGACTGGCAGACGGCTACGCGGTTCTGCTTGTTGGCGTCCGTCAGACGGTGGGGAATCCAACGGGCCTGAACTTTGTGGCAGCCTAGTAAGTTGAGTCGATTGTGGATGGTGGACTTGCTGCAGCCGAGCGTCTTCGCCAGTTCACGGGTGGTGGCTTCCGGCTTCTCCTTGATACTGCGACGGACTTCGTCATCATCCACCGTAGAAGGCCTCCCGCTGTGCTCCCTGTCCTTGAGGCTCGTGTCGCCGCTCTCGAAACGATTAAACCAGCGGCTGACTTTGGGACACTGCATCCTCCTTGCACGCTCTGCAGATGTTGGCGACCGCGGTGCCCGTGTCGTTGCCCAGCAGCCACTCGTAGTACACAAACGTACGAATTCGACCTTGGTCCATTTTAGCTTGTACTGGTAGCTAGACGCGGCGACTGCGCCTTATTTACCCCTAGCGTAGAACTTTGGAGAACCTTCTAGAAGGTTTTCACACTTGTCTGATATTATAACACTTCTAAAGAAAATTTTAGAAATTTGAACATTTTCGGACAGGAATTATTGAACGGCCTGGCACCTATTATAATTGGGTTTCCGAATAAGTGGGACCAAAAACAAAAACTTCTGTGTAGCATGTGAAAGCGACACAATTTACCTTCAAATATCCACTAATTTCATTTCGCTGAGAGGTGTGAAGCACGTGATTGTCTCACTATCTTTCTGCTATGTAAAAGTCTCATCGTTGATTGAATTTTCTTTATGATGTATCACCGTGAAAGAAAGCGTGTTTCGCCAATAAGCCGTGATTTGGACTATTCTGCTGCTTTCACCTCGATTTTTTCTTTCGAAAATCTACTTTCTCTGCAGAGCTGCCAACTACGAAAGACTGATCCCAGCACAAACTGGAGTTTCGAAAAGACTGTCTGCTGTGTTGTCGGAAAGATAAAAAGACACAATTCAAAGTTTGGTAAATGTACTTGATGCCCATAGCTAGATAAAAAAGCAATTTTTCTTGAATTTGAGATTTCTCCTTGCCCCGACAGCAAAAAGACCCGGCGGTGATCTTCGGCGCCCTCAAGGTGCGCCGCACCAGCTGGTTGGTCACCTTTCCGCCGGCTTGGAGACCTGCCATCGGTTAGGTAGGGGGGGGTTAGCACTGGCTCTGAAGATGCGCCACAAGTCGTAGACGTTTAAATTTGTTTCGGCCCTGTTGACTTCACCCCTAGCGTCGTCCAAATTTGTAAATTTTCTTCGGCCTGTCTTCCTTGAAGCCCATACAAAAATTTCGAATCGATCGAGGTCAATGGAGCTGGGAGGACAAAGATTCCTGTCGAGAAATCCGTGGAAATTTCGTTGCAAGACTGTCGTGGTAGCCTGTGCGCCATGACTCGGTGTCTATTCCTGATTCTAAAATCACATAGGTGTGTTAAACTGTTGTTCTGCCTTCAAGGATTGTATGGTGGACAGATTTATTGATTTGGCCTGAGCGTTTCGACGGGAATCGTCGTCTTCAGAGGCCTGGAAAGCAGTAGAAGGTTGTAATGTGCTCTAGACCACCAAGTACTTCCACAGCTCTAGCGTTTCCGACAACCCCTCAAGTAAGAAACGCGAGAGTCCAGTCAAAGAGATGCAGCAACTCGCACATCTATCCACCAATAGAGCAGCGCTACGTCTGTTGTTGACGAGAGTCCAGTAACGAATGGATGGTACCGTGGGTTGTACCATGTGATAGTAGGTGGTAGACACGCACACGCACGCGCCGCTAACTGGCCAAATTTAGAGGTCGCATTGCGGAATGAACGGCAAGAGGTCGTTCGTTAAGGGTCTCCAAACGGCTGTTCATTCTCAGGCAAACCATCGCTCCGAGCGGGACCGGCTCCTCCCAATTATGACGTCATCGCCCGGACAGCGGCCGAGGGGCCAACTGGCACCGCGGTCCCTGTCCGGTGCCAGTTCGCCCCTCGGTCGCTCTCAGGTCGCTCTCGGGGCCACAGCGGTGCCATCGCCAGAGATAGAGAGACGCGAGATTGGTTGTTCTTTGAGTGATAACGTGCGAGCCACGTTATCACTCAAAGAACAACCAATCCTGCGGGTATAAAAGGCGGCTCGCCTCGTGTAGACGGGTAGTTGGCCTTTCGAGGCCACTCTTGAGAGGTGACCTCGGATCACTCTCAGGATGACAATTTTCGGCGGCCGAGGGGATCCTCCATGGCCCGCGGTGGGGAAGGCTTCCTCATTGCGGATCATGCTTGGATGGTATCCTTGTTGCGGCCTGTGGCAGGATCAACCTCCTGACCCACAGGCTGTGAACAGGTACCTTATCCTCTTAACAGGCTTAATCCTCTTCAGAAGAGGCGGAAATAAAGAAAAAATAGCAATTAGGAAATTTTTGAAAATCGCCCGAACAGAGACCGCAGTGCCGGTTGGGACCGAAGATCGCTCCGAGCGATACTGCTGTGGCCCGGAGAGCGGCTGCTGTGGCCCGAGTAGATGGCTAATTTTCGCTCGGAGCGGAGAGGCAGCGCCGCTCGAGTAGCTCTCCGGTACCGCTCGGAGCGATGGTTTGCCTGAGTTGTTGGGTTCCTGGCGTATATCCAGAAAGCCTCCAACGCCTTTCGCGCTGAAATATCCGTCTCAACTGCCAAAATGGCGCACCTGACATAAAAATCATCATCGCTGTGATCGCCAATTCTGTGCTTGCCCAGAGGTGTTGTCATGACGCTACGCCTTCTACTGGCTAAACGTTCCTTCAATCGTGTAACAATTATTCTTTCTGTTTCCCCAATATCGGTAGCGTGACACGCTTCACATTCGATCTGGCATGAATGAAAGAATGGGAGAATGCTTGCCACACGATTGAAGGAACATCTAGCCGGTGAAAGGCTTAGCGTGATGACAACACCTTTGGGCAAGCACAGAATTGACGATCACAGCGGTGACGATTTCAATGTCAGATGCGCCATTTTGGCAGTTGAGTGGATATTTCAGCGCGAAAGGCGTTGGAGGCTTTCTGGATATAAGCCAGGAACCCAACAATGAACAGCCGTTTCGAGATTACGTCCTTAACAAACGACCTCTTGCCGTTCATTCCGCATTGCGACCTCTAAGTTTCGCCAGTTAGCGGCGCGTGCGTGTTCGTGCCTACCATCTACTATCACATGGCACAACCCATTGTACCATCCATTCGTTACTGGTCTCTCGTCAACGGCAGACGTAGCGCTGCTCTATTGGCGGACAGATCTGTGAGTTGCTAGATCTGTTTGACTGAGCTTTTGCGCTTTTTTTTCTGAGGGGCTGTCAAAAACGCTAGAGCTGTGGAAGTACTTGGTGGTCTCGAGAGCACATTACAACCTTGTACTGCTTTCCAGGCCTCTGAAAACGACGATAGCCAAAAAATCTGCCCACCATACAAACCTTGAAGGCAGAAAAACAGTTAAAGGCAGCAGACACGCTCAAGAAAGTTGTTGAGATAGTTACGCTACTTGGGTCGTATGGCCCCTAGTAGAACGCTCACGCCGAAGGAAGCATCGAAAACAAGTGAAAACTACTAAATTTCAGCAATGCAAATCGGAAAATTTCTGCAACCCGGCCCCTACAAGCAAACTCGTCCAGATTGATAGTAGTAGTACGGTCCTTTTGGCTGGTTTTTGATGCTTCCAACGAGGTGAACGTTCCAGTACACGCTCTATGAGTATATCGGCTTCTCCATCTCAACCGTTTTGTTGCTAATATTCGCTGCTTCAACAGTGCGCGGTAAAACTCGTCCACTTTCACCCGATAACGAAATAACCGTTATACCTCTATTTGCGCACAGTTTTCGTTCGTTTTTTCGTCAGTTCCCGATACAACCAGCTCCAAACCTTTGATTTATGTCAAAAAATCGATACCATTTTTGAGCGTGTCTGCTGCCTTTAACTTCTATGAGACTATGCTGAGGTTGCAAGAAAAGAGAAGCTGGAGATCACATAGGTGTACCTGTGTGTTCCAGGTGAATCTCAGCCTACCACATAACTTCCTCCTAGCAATATCGGTAGTTGGTTTTCATTGTTTTATAGTTGAAGTTATTGAACGAGTAGACTGATAATCTTCCCAAACAATCAATATTTTTGAAAGCTATGCCTCTGTAGCTATTTTTTTCCGCGCCGCATCGGAAATCTGTTTGACATACGACGCAGCTTGCCTCGCGCAAAACATTTGTTTTCGAGTCTTTAGAATAAAGCTATTGCTAGGAAGTAGACGAAAGCTACTGCAAAACGTCGTTGAAAGTTAAGTTTCCGACGGACATTTCATAGAGAAAAGAGGGAGAAGTGAAAGCAAAGCGCGCGCCTTAAACTTCTTTCCGCATTTCTGAATGGACTCAAAAGCGAAAGGTTGCGGTGGGAAAATGACCTCACCGTACCGGAACCCGACGAGTCCCAAAGAGGGAGGGAGCGGAGCTTTGTGGATTCTTGAAGCGCCAGAATTCGAGGTTTTTTGTTCTCTTGAAGTTTATCATTGTTATTACTTCGAACAACAAACACGATTTGGGTTTTTTTCTGTTTTAAAAAAGATTAAGGCATCTTTCATAGTTCTTACCTTGAGCGCGGCACGCGCGGGACGATTGGTGGACTAGAAAGCTATTCACAGCGCGACACGCGCGGGACTTATGGAATCTATGGCGGCACCGCCGTGGCGGTACGGTAGAAGTTGGGCCTCAATTGTGTAACGCACATGCATTCTTGGTTTGCATTTGCCAATATAGGAGCGCAGGGTAATTTTAGAATTATTAATTTCCGACTGAATATAAATTGAGAAGCGAAATCGTCATTGTGTTTGGGCGGCGCCGCGATAGCAGTGCTGGATGAACAACACGCGTGTCCCGCGCGGATTCGAGTTTTATACTCCACCGCCCGTCTCGCACGCCCCGTGCGTGTCGCGCTTGCGGTGAGGACATGGGAGGTGCCTAAGGTTAATTACGGGAAGCCTATACGTCTGTTCAGAGAAAGGAGCGCGAGTATAAAGATGAAATTCGATTTTTCCGTCAAAAATTGATCCTACAAAATTTCATTCATAAAAGATTTTCTCTTTTCCCAGGTGACCTTCGCTTGATAGTAGCTACTATAGCCACCCTTTATATTACCTGATGTAATCCGCAAAACTTCCCTGCACTTTCAAGCTGCATTCGAAACAAACAATGTGGTTATGCAGGGAAACGACGAACTCGCATCAAAACACTGGTTTTCAGGTGCCTATAGCAACGAGTATAGTCGATGATGTGGCCTTAATGCACCAAAATTGTCATGAAGACTGGTATTTCGTTGTCCACTTCATTAATCGAATGACATTGGAGATAGCACCATTAGGATTCGGTCTTATTGTTATTGTGTTATCCTCCGAGTTTCGAAAGCTGATGCTTTCATTCAGGAGAACTAGAGCTCAGGCTAACGCGTTAGTTGAATTAGCACATCCACACGTGCTCAGCTGATGTATGTATGCACGCGAAACGTTTAAGGGTGGTGTTCACAATAGCTTGTTTTTTAGAACTATTAAATTTGTTGTATAGGTCAGGTCTGGTGCCCTGCATAACAAACATGCTCGGAGAGAACGCAAAGGTCGTGTTTTTTTTTTGGTTCACAGGGTGCTTTACATATATGGCGACAAAGTTTCAAACTCTATCCCGTTGGTATGTGTGCGTGTCCCATCGTATTCTATGATCTTTTCTTTTCAATAAACCTCTCTCTCTCGAAACGTACCAAATTTCGGAGTGTAAAATCGTTTTTGTAGTGAGTGCTGCACAGGTGCCCGCAGCGTCCTCAAGTTTCACAAATCAAGTCGCTTTCTGCAATTCTTCCTATTAGCCTCATGTGTGCATGGTGAACTGCTAAAACGGGGTACTTCAAAGCAGAGGGTATCTGACCAAAAACGCGTCTGTGCACGAGTCCTCGGATCCTCTACTAAAAGAACGCAAGAGCAGTTTGTCGAATTCCACACGTGGGCTCATTTCAGCTACTCAGATGAATGGTGGGCGTAATTGGAATGTTCCTTGACAACTAGCGTTCCATGATAAGGGGCGGAGAAAGCGCTTTTGCTCGGACGACTACCGTTGGGTGCTTAAGCGCACCATACGCTGTAATAGCTAGTGAGCGACCATAGCGCATGATATTCCGCCCCTATCAGTTCGCGAAATCATTAAATTTCCTTCGAAACATGGGATCGAAATCGTGTATAAACTGCGCCATTCCCCTGTGCCCTCACTCGGCACTCCAAAGCCAGCCCTGGAAAGTGGCTACCGAGCTTTCTTATAGGGTGTAACGTTAAAGGCAGCATACACGCTCACAAACATGGTGGAGATAACAGCATAAATAGGCCCACATGGTCCCTACCATGTCGTCAACGAGGTTTGAAGCGCCACAAATCATCCAGGATGGCAATATTTGACAGTGTCTGAGCTAGCTTGCCTCCCACGCCTGTATTTTCCCACCCATTCGAGTACGAGAATTAGAAATGAAACTTGAGAAAACATGTGATAAATTAGAGTAATAGCACTATCAAATGGGAGTGCACTAGAAAAAGAGCTTGAATTACTCGAATATAACATGTCTGCATACCGATTAACTCTCGTCCCCTTTCGAGAATGCCGCTCTACTTCGGCTGACTTTTTGAAATGGAGGATTTCATCGGTGAACAAACATGTTATTTTTAGGTGAATCAAGCTGTTTCTCTCGTGCACTCCCATTTGATAGTGCTATTACTCTAACTTATCACATGTTTTCTCAAGTTTCATTTCTAATTCTCTTACTTGAATGGGTGGGAACTCTAAGAGTTTTGGCCGAGATATAGCCGCGAAATAGCCCACCAGGCACCGCAGCGGCTCTTGGTGGGCCGATTCTCGGCTAATTCACGGCTATTTCCAGGCAATTGGTGGCCTTCACGCAGCCACCAATCTGAAAATGAGGCGACGAACTTCTATTGCCGGTCTTACCTACATTCACACTTACAGACAACGATACCGTCAATCATAACTGTTGTCATATGTTCCGTAAGAAGACGTTCAAAGACAATATTGAGGCCGCTTTGCGTCTGTATCCCAAACTCACGTATAAAGCCAAACATAAGAAGACATTTCTGGCTGAACCGCAACACAGGGCTTATATCCATCAAGGGTAGGGCTGTGCGAAAATCTTTTCCATAACTTTCAGAAGTGGAAGAAAAATGGTCAAAACATAGGAAACGGAAGACGGAAACGGAAAAGACCAAAAAAGTTGTGGATTTCTTCATTTCCACGTTTCGTCGCTGCTCATGGCTTGCAGATCTCATTCGATAGCCAACGGTTGTAATCAGATGTAAACAGATGTGAACATGATAAAGTGAGGTGCAAGACTAGTTGGGGGGGGCACTTAGGATTCAGTTAAAAAATCAATGGTACCACTTTCAGAAATCGAAGTGCGTGAAAACTTTCCACGTGAATTTCCATGAAAACAATCCTACTATATATATATATATTGGTAAATTTGTGTGTGCGTGTGTGTGTGTGTGTGTATGTATGTATGTATGTATGTATGATCTAGTTCCGCAATCGCGTTCAGTCCGCAAACACTCATTATCACAATCGTAGAAGCGGAGCGGTTGTTTTGAGTTGAATTTTCTTTAAACAACCGCTTCGCTTCTACGATTGTGATAATGAGGACTGAACGCGATTGCGGAACTGAACTATGTATGTGTGCGTTTCTCTGTGTGTTTGTTTGACCGTTTATTCGGCTTGACTTTCAAGACGGGCGACCTTGCGGGTACGGGCTCAAGAGCGCGCAGAACGCCGTAGAAAATGTGTGGGTCCTATAAGGGATTTCGCAAAAAGCCGTAGAAAGTGTGCGGGACCCAGTGGTAGTGCGCCTGACGCCGTATAAAATGTGTGGGACCCAAATGCGATTGCGCCGGACGCCGAAGAAAGTGTGCGGGACCCAAGGTAGAGTGCGCCGGACGCCGTAGAAAGTGTGCGGGACCCGAGGTAGAGAGCGCCGGACTCCGTAGAAAGTGTGTGTGACCCAAGTTAGAGTGCGCCGGACGCCGAAGGTGTGTGGGACCCAAATGCGATTGCGCCGGACGCCGTAGAAAGTGTGCGGGACCCAAGGTAGAGTGCGCCGGACGCCGTAGAAAGTGTGCGGGACCCAATGCAGAGTGCGCTGGACGCCGTAGAAAGTGTGCGGGACCCAAGTGGGAGTGCGCAGGACGCCGTAGAGAGTGTGCCGGATCCCAGGTAGAGTGCGCAGAACGCCGTAGAAAGTGTGTGGGACCCAAGTGGGAGTGCGCAGGACGCCGTAGAAAGTGTGTGGGACCCAAACGCGATTGCGCCGGACGCCGAAGAAAGTGTGCGGGACCCAAGGTAGAGTGCGCCGGACGCCGAAGAAAGTGTGCGGGACCCAAGGTAGAGTGCGCCGGACGCCGTAGAAAGTGTGTGGGACCCAAGTGGGAGTGCGCAGGACGCCGTAGAAAGTGTGTGGGGCCCAAGGTAGAGTGCGCCGGACGCCGTAGAAACTGTGCTGGACCCAAGGTAGAGTGCGCCAGACGCCGTAGAAAGTATGTGGGACCCAAATGCGATTGCGCCGGACGCCGAAGAAAGTGTGCGGGACCCAAGGTAGAGTGCGCCGGACGCCGTAGAAAGTGTGCGGGACCCAAGTTAGAGTGCGCCGGACGCCGTAGACAGTGTGCGGGACCCAAGTGGGAGTGCGCAGGACGCCGTAGAAAGTGTGCGGGACCCAAATGCGATTGCGCCGGACGCCGAAGAAAGTGTGCGGGACCCAAGGTAGAGCGCGCCGGACGCCGTAGAAACTGTGCTGGACCCAAGGTAGAGTGCGCCGGACGCCGTAGAAAGTGTGTGGGACCCAAACGCGATTGCGCCGGACGCCGAAGAAAGTGTGCGGGACCCAAGGTAGAGTGCGCCGGACGCCGAAGAAAGTGTGCGGGACCCAAGGTAGAGTGCGCCAGACGCCGTAGAAAGTATGTGGGACCCAAATGCGATTGCGCCGGACGCCGAAGAAAGTGTGCGGGAACCAAGGTAGAGTGCGCCGGACGCCGTAGAATGTGTGCGGGACCCAAATTAGAGTGCGCCGGACGCCGTAGACAGTGTGCGGGACCCAAGGTAGAGTGCGCCGGACGCCGTAAAAAGTGTGCGGGACCCAAGTTAGAGTGTGCCGGACGCCGTAGACAGTGTGCGGGACCCAAGTGGGAGTGCGCAGGACGCCGTATAAAGTGTGCGGGACCCAAACGCGATTGCGCCGGACGCCGAAGAAAGTGTGCGGGACCCAAGGTAGAGCGCGCCGGACGCCGTACAAACTGTGCTGGACCTAAGGTAGAGTGCGCCGGACGCCGTAGAAAGTGTGTGGGACCCAAACGCGATTGCGCCGGACGCCGAAGAAAGTGTGCGGGACCCAAGGTAGAGTGCGCCGGACGCCGTAGAAAGTGTGTGGGACCCAAGTGGGAGTGCGCAGGGCGCCGTAGAAAGTGTGTGGGACCCAAATGCGATTGCGCCGGACGCCGAAGAAAGTGTGCGGGACCCAAGGTAGAGTGCGCCGGACGCCGTAGAAACTGTGCTGGCCCAAGGTAGAGTGCGCCGGACGCCGTAGAAAGTGTGCGGGACCCAAGGTAGAGAGCGCCGGACTCCGTAGAAAGTGTGTGGGACCCAAACGCGATTGCGCCGGACGCCGAAGAAACTGTGCTGGCCCAAGGTAGAGTGCGCCGGACGCCGTAGAAACTGTGCTGGCCCACGGTAGAGTGCGCCGGACGCCGTAGAAAATGTGTGCGACCCAAACGCGATTGCGCCGGACGCCGAAGAAAGTGTGCACGACCCAAGGTAGAGTGCGCCGGACGCCGTAGAAAATGTGCGCGACGCCAGTGGGGGTGCGCAGGACGCCGTAGAAAGTGTGCGGGACCCAAGGTAGAGTGCGCCGGACGCCGTAGAAAGTGTGCGAGACCCAAGTGGGAGTGCACAGGAAGCCGTAGAAAGTGTGTGGGACCCAAACGCGATTGCGCCGGACGCCGAAGAAAGTGTGCGGGACCCAAGGTAGAGTGCGCCGGACGCCGTAGAAAGTGTGCGGGACCCAAGGTAGAGTGCGCCGGACGCCGTAGAAAGTGTGTGGGACCCAAACGCGATTGCGCCGGACGCCGAAGAAAGTGTGCGGGACCCAAGGTAGAGTGCGCCGGACGCCGTAGAAAGTGTGCGAGACCCAAGTGGGAGTGCGCAGGACGCCGTAGAAAGTGTGTGGGACCCAAACGCGATTGCGCCGGACGCCGAAGAAAGTGTGCGGGACCCAAGGTAGAGTGCGCCGGACGCCGAAGAAAGTGTGCGGGACCCAAGGTAGAGTGCGCCGGACACCGTAGAAAGTGTGTGGGACCCAAGTGGGAGTGCGCAGGACGCCGTAGAAAGTGTGCGGGACCCAAATGCGATTGCGCCGGACGCCGAAGAAAGTGTGCGGGACCCAAGGTAGAGCGCGCCGGACGCCGTAGAAACTGTGCTGGACCCAAGGTAGAGTGCGCCGGACGCCGTAGAAAGTGTGTGGGACCCAAACGCGATTGCGCCGGACGCCGAAGAAAGTGTGCGGGACCCAAGGTAGAGTGCGCCGGACGCCGAAGAAAGTGTGCGGGACCCAAGGTAGAGTGCGCCGGACGCCGTAGAAAGTGTGTGGGACCCAAGTGGGAGTGCGCAGGACGCCGTAGAAAGTGTGTGGGACCCAAACGCGATTGCGCCGGACGCCGAAGAAAGTGTGCGGGACCCAAGGTAGAGTGCGCCAGACGCCGTATAAAGTGTGTGGGGCCCAAGGTAGAATGCGCCGGACGCCGTAGAAAGTGTGTGGGACCCAAATGCGCTTACGCCGGACGCCGAAGAAAGTGTGCGTGACCCAAGGTAGAGTGCGCCGGATGCCGTAGAAAGTGTGTGGGACCCAAGTATGAGTGCGCAGGACGCCGTAGAAAGTGTGTGGGGCCCAAGGTAGAGTGAGCCGGACGCCGTAGAAACTGTGCTGGACTCAAGGTAGAGTGCGCCGGACGCCGTAGAAAGTGTGTGGGACCCTAACGCGATTGCGCCGGACGCCGAAGAAAGTGTGCGGGACCCAAGGTAGAGTGCGCCGGACGCCGTAGAAAGTGTGCGGGACCCAAGGTAGAGTGCGCCGGACGCCGTATAAAGTGTGTGGGACCCAAGTGGGAGTGCGCAGGACGCCGTAGAAAGTGTGCGGGACCCAAATGCGATTGCGCCGGACGCCGAAGAAAGTGTGCGGGACCCAAGGTAGAGTGCGCCGGACGCCGTAGAAACTGTGCTGGACCCAAGGTAGAGTGCGCCGGACGCCGTAGAAAGTGTGTGGGACCCAAACGCGATGGCGCCGGACGCCGAAGAAAGTGTGCGGGACCCAAGGTAGAGTGCGCCGGACGCCGTAGAAAGTGTGCGGGACCCAAGGTAGAGTGCGCCGGACGCCGTAGAAAGTGTGCGGGACCCAAATGCGATTGCGCCGGACGCCGAAGAAAGTGTGCGGGACCCAAGGTAGAGTGCGCCGGACGCCGTAGAAAGTGTGCGGGACCCAAGGTAGAGTGCGCCGGACGCCGTAGAAAGTGTGCGGGACCCAAGGTAGAGTGCGCCGGACGCCGTAGAAAGTGTGCGGGACCCAAGGTAGAGTGCGCCGGACGCCGTAGAAAGTGTGTGGGACCCAAGTGGGAGTGCGCAGGACGCCGTAGAAAGTGTGTGGGACCCAAACGCGATTGCGCCGGACGCCGAAGAAAGTGTGCGGGACCCAAGGTAGAGTGCGCCGGACGCCGTAGAAAGTGTGCGGGGCCCAAGGTAGAGTGCGCCGGACGCCGTAGAACGTGTCTGGGCCCCAAACGCGATTGCGCCGGACGCCGAAGAAAGTGTGCGGGACCCAAGGTAGAGTGCGCCGGACGCCGAAGAAAGTGTGCGGGACCCAAGGTAGAGTGCGCCGGACGCCGTAGAAAGTGTGCGGGACCCAAATGCGGTCGCGCCGGACGCCGAAGAAAGTGTGCGGGACCCAAGGTAGAGTGCGCAGGACGCCGTAGAAAGTGTGCGAGACCCAAGGTAGAGTGCGCTGAACGCCGTAGAAAGTGTGTGGGACCCAAACGCGGTCGCCCCGGACGCCGAAGAAAGTGTGTGGGACCTAAGGTAGAGGTTGCCGGACGCCGTAGACAGTTTGCGGGACCCAAGTGGGAGTGCACAGGACGCAATAGAAAGTGTGCAGGACCCAAGTGGGAGTGCGCAGAGCGCCGTAGAAAGTGCGCGGGACCCAAGGTAGAGTGCGCCGGACGCCGTAGAAACTGTGCAGGACCTAAGTGGGAATGCGCAGGACGCCGTAGAAAGTGTGCGGGACAGAAAGTGAGCTGGACCCAAGGTAGAGTGCGCCGGACGCCGTAGAAAGTGTGCTGGACCCAAACGCGATTGCGCCGGACGCCGAAGAAAGTGTGCGGGACCCAAGGTAGAGTGCGCCGGACGCCGTAGAAAGTGTGCGGGACCCAAGGTAGAGTGCGCCGGACGCCGTAGAAAGTGTGCGGGACCCAAGTGGAAGTGCGCAGGACGCCGTAGAAAGTTTGTGGGACCCAAATGCTATTGCGTCGGACGCCGAAGTAAGTGTTGGGGACCCAAGGTAGAGTGCGCCGGACGCCGTAGAAAGTGTGCTGGACCCAAGGTAGAGTGCGCCGGACGCCGTAGAAACTGTGGGACCCAAACGCGATTGCGCCGGACGCCGAAGAAAGTGTGCTGGACCCAAGGTAGAGTGCGCCGGCCGCCATAGAAAGTGTGCGGGATCCAAGTTAGAGTGCGCCGGACGCCGTAGAAAGTGTGTGGGACCCATACGCGATTGCGCGGGACGCCGAAGAAAGTGTGCGGGCCCCAGGGTAGAGTGCGCCGGACGCCGTAGAAAGTGTGCGGGACCCAAGGTAGAGTGCGCCGGACGCCGTGGAAAGTGTGTGGGACCCAAGGTAGAGTGCGCCGGACGCCAAAGAAAGTGTGCGGGACCCAAGGTAGAGTGCGCCGGACGCCGTAGAAAGTGTGCGGGACCCAAATGCGATTGCGCCGGACGCCGTAGAAAGTGCGTGGGACCCAAACGCGATTGCGCCGGACGCCGAAGAAAGTGTGCGGGACCCAAGGTAGAGTGCGCCGGACGCCGAAGAAAGTGTGCGGGACCCAAGGTAGAGTGCGCCGGACGCCGTAGAAAGTGTGTGGGCCCCAAACGCGATTGCGCCGGACGCCGAAGAAAGTGTGCTGAACCCAAGGTAGAGTGCGCCGGACGCTGTAGAGAGTGCGAGGGACCCAAAGTAGAGTGCACCGGACGCCGTAGAAAGTGTGTGGGACCCAAATGCGATTGCGCCGGACGCCGAAGAAAGTGTGCGGGACCCAAGGTAGGGTGAGCCGGACGCCGTAGAAAGTGTGCAGGACCCAACTTAGAGTGGGCCGGACGCCGTAGAAAGTGTGTGGGACCCAAGCGCGATTGCGCCGGACGCCGAAGAAAGTGTGCGGGACCCAAGGTAGAGTGCGCCGGACACCGTAGAAAGTGTGTGGGACCCAAGTGGGAGTGCGCAGGACGCCGTAGAAACTGTGCTGGACCCAAGGTAGAGTGCGCCGGACGCCGTAGAAAGTGTGTGGGACCCAAGTATGAGTGCGCCGGACGCCGTAGAAAGTGTGTGGGACCCAAACGCGAATGCGCCGGACGCCGAAGAAAGTGTGCGGGACCCAAGGTAGAGTGCGCCGGACGCCGAAGAAAGTGTGCGGGACCCAAGGTAGAGTGCGCCGGACGCCGTAGAAAGTGTGTGGGACCCAAACGCGATTGCGCCGGACGCCGAAGAAAGTGTGCGGGACCCAAGGTAGAGTGCGCCGGACGCCGTAGAAAGTGTGCGGGACCCAAGGTAGAGTGCGCCGGACACCGTAGAAAGTGTGTGGGACCCAAGTGGGAGTGCGCAGGACGCCGTAGAAAGTGTGCGGGACCCAAATGCGATTGCGCCGGACGCCGAAGAAAGTGTGCGGGACCCAAGGTAGAGTGCGCCGGACGCCGAAGAAAGTGTGCGGGACCCAAGGTAGAGTGCGCCGGACGCCGTAGAAAGTGTGTGGGACCCAAACGCGATTGCGCCGGACGCCGAAGAAAGTGTGCGGGACCCAAGGTAGAGTGCGCCGGACGCCGTAGAAAGTGTGCGGGACCCAAGGTAGAGTGCGCCGGACGCCGTAGAAAGTGTGTGGGACCCAAGTGGGAGTGCGCAGGACGCCGTAGAAAGTGTGTGGGACCCAAACGCGATTGCGCCGGACGCCGAAGAAAGTGTGCGGGACCCAAGGTAGAGTGCGCCGGACGCCGTAGAAAGTGTGTGGGACCCAAACGCGATTGCGCCGGACGCCGAAGAAAGTGTGCGGGACCCAAGGTAGAGTGCGCCGGACGCCGTAGAAAGTGTGCGGGACCCAAGGTAGAGTGCGCCGGACGCCGTAGAAAGTGTGCGGGACCCAAGGTAGAGTGCGCCGGACGCCGTAGAAAGTGTGCGGGACCCAAGGTAGAGTGCGCCGGACGCCGTAGAAAGTGTGTGGGACCCAAACGCGATTGCGCCGGACGCCGAAGAAAGTGTGCGGGACCCAAGGTAGAGTGCGCCGGACGCCGTAGAAAGTGTGCGGGACCCAAGGTAGAGTGCGCCGGACGCCGTAGAAAGTGTGCGGGACCCAAGGTAGAGTGCGCCGGACGCCGTAGAAAGTGTGCGGGACCCAAGGTAGAGTGCGCCGGACGCCGTAGAAAGTGTGTGGGACCCAAGTGGGAGTGCGCAGGACGCCGTAGAAAGTGTGTGGGACCCAAACGCGATTGCGCCGGACGCCGAAGAAAGTGTGCGGGACCCAAGGTAGAGTGCGCCGGACGCCGTAGAAAGTGTGCGGGACCCAAGGTAGAGTGCGCCGGACGCCGTAGAAAGTGTGTGGGACCCAAACGCGATTGCGCCGGACGCCGAAGAAAGTGTGCGGGACCCAAGGTAGAGTGCGCCGGACGCCGTAGAAAGTGTGTGGGACCCAAACGCGATTGCGCCGGACGCCGAAGAAAGTGTGCGGGACCCAAGGTAGAGTGCGCCGGACGCCGTAGAAAGTGTGCGGGACCCAAGGTAGAGGGCGCCGGACGCCGTAGAAAGTGTGCGGGACCCAAATGCGATTGCGCCGGACGCCGAAGAAAGTGTGCGAGACCCAAGGTAGAGCGCGCCGGACGCCATAGAAACTGTGCTGGACCCAAGGTAGAGTGCGCCGGACGCCGTAGAAAGTGTGTGGGCCCCAAACGCGATTGCGCCGGACGCCGAAGAAAGTGTGCGGGACCCAAGGTAGAGTGCGCCGGACGCCGTAGAAAGTGTGCGGGACCCAAATGCGGTCGCGCCGGACGCCGAAGAAAGTGTGCGGGACCCAAGGTAGAGCGCGCCGGACGCCGAAGAAAGTGTGCGGGACCCAAGGTAGAGTGCGCCGGACGCCGAAGAAAGTGTGCGGGACCCAAACGCGATTGCGCCGGACGCCGAAGAAAGTGTGCGGGACCCAAGGTAGAGTGCGCCGGACGCCGAAGAAAGTGTGCGGGACCCAAGGTAGAGTGCGCAGGACGCCGTAGAAAGTGTGTGGGACCCAAACGCGATTGCGCCGGACGCCGAAGAAAGTGTGCGGGACCCAAGGTAGAGTGCGTCGGACGCCGTAGACAGTGTGCGGGACCCAAGTGGGAGTGCGCAGGACGCCGTAGAAAGTGTGCGGGACCCAAGTTAGAGTGTGCCGGACGCCGTAGACAGTGTGCGGGACCCAAGTGGGAGTGCGCAGGACGCCGTAGAAAGTGTGCGGGACCCAAACGCGATTGCGCCGGACGCCGAAGAAAGTGTGCGGGACCCAAGGTAGAGTGCGCCGGACGCCGTAGAAAGTGTGCGGGACCCAAGGTAGAGTGCGCCGGACGCCGTAGAAAGTGTGCGGGACCCAAGGTAGAGTGCGCCGGACGCCGTAGAAAGTGTGTGGGACCCAAATGCGATTGCGCCGGACGCCGTAGAAAGTGTGCGGGACCCAAGGTAGAGTGCGCCGGACGCCGTAGAAAGTGTGCGGGACCCAAGGTAGAGCGCGCCGGACGCCGTAGAAACTGTGCTGGACCCAAGGTAGAGTGCGCCGGACGCCGAAGAAAGTGTGCGGGACCCAAGGTAGAGTGCGCCGGACGCCGTAGAAAGTGTGTGGGACCCAAGTGGGAGTGCGCAGGACGCCGTAGAAAGTGTGTGGGACCCAAACGCGATTGCGCCGGACGCCGAAGAAAGTGTGCGGGACCCAAGGTAGAGTGCGCCAGACGCCGTAGAAACTGTGCTGGACCCAGAATAGAGTGCGCCGGACGACGTAGAATGTGTGTGAGACCCAAACGCGATTGCGCCGGACGCCGAAGAAAGTGTGCGGGACCCAAGGTAGAGTGCGCCGGACGCCGTAGAAAGTGTGTGGGACCCAAACGCGATTGAGCCGGACGCCGAAGAAAGTGTGCGGGATCCACGGTAGAGTGCGCCAGACGCCGTATAAAGTGTGTGGGCCCAAGTGGGAGTGCGCAGGACGCCGTAGAAAGTGCGCGGGACCCAAATGCGATTGCGCCGGACGCCGAAGAAAGTGTGCGGGACCCAAGGTAGAGCGCGCCGGACGCCGTAGAAACTGTGCTGGACCCAAGGTAGAGTGCGCCGGACGCCGTAGAAAGTGTGTGGGACCCAAACGCGATTGCGCCGGACGCCGAAGAAAGTGTGCGGGACCCAAGGTAGAGTGCGCCGGACGCCGAAGAAAGTGTGCGGGACCCAAGTGGGAGTGCGCAGGACGCCGTAGAAAGTGTGCGGGACCCAAGGTAGAGTGCGCCGGACGCCGTAGAAAGTGTGTGGGACCCAAGTGGGAGTGCGCAGGACGCCGTAGAAAGTGTGTGGGACCCAAACGCGATTGCGCCGGACGCCGAAGAAAGTGTGCGGGACCCAAGGTAGAGTGCGCCGGACGCCGAAGAAAGTGTGCGGGACCCAAGGTAGAGTGCGCCGGACGCCGTAGAAAGTGTGTGGGACCCAAACGCGATTGCCCCGGACGCCGAAGAAAGTGTGCGGGACCCAAGGTAGAGTGCGCCGGACGCCGTAGAAAGTGTGCGGGACCCAAGGAAGAGTGCGCCGGACACTGTAGAAAGTGTTGTGGGACCCAAGTGGGAGTGCGCAGGACGATGTAGAAAGTGTGTGGGACCCAAATACGATTGCGCAGGACGCCGTAGAGAGTGTGCGAGACCCAAGGTAGAGTGCGCCGGACGCCGTAGAAAGTGTGTGGGACCCAAGGTAGAGTGCGCTGAACGCCGTAGAAAGTGTGTGGGACCCAAACGCGATTGCGCCGGACGCCGAAGAAAGTGTGCGGGACCCAAGGTAGAGGTTGCCGGACGCCGTAGAAAGTGTGCGGGACCCAAGTGGGAGTGCGCCGGACGCCGTAGACAGTGTGCGGGACCCAAGGTAGAGTGCGCCGGACGCCGTAGAAAGTGTGCGGGACCCAAGGTAGAGTGCGCCGGACGCCGAAGAAAGTGTGCGGGACCCAAACGCGATTGCGCCGGACGCCGAAGAAAGTGTGCGGGACCCAAGGTAGAGTGCGCCGGACGCCGTAGAAAGTGTGCGGGACCCAAGGTAGAGTGCGCCGGACGCCGTAGAAAGTGTGCGGGACCCAAGGTAGAGTGCGCCGGACGCCGTATAAAGTGTGCGGGACCCAAGTGGGAGGGCGGAGGACGCCGAAGAAAGTGTGCGGGACCCAAGGTAGAGTGCGCCGGACACCGTAGAAACTGTGCTGGACCCAAGGTAGAGTGCGCCGAACGCCGTAGAAAGTGTGTGGGACCCAAACGCGATTGCGCCGGACGCCAAAGAAAGTGTGCGGGACCCAAGGTAGAGTGCGCCGAACGCCGTAGAAAGTGTGTGGGACCCAAACGCGATTGCGCCGGACGCCAAAGAAAGTGTGCGGGACCCAAGGTAGAGTGCGCCGGACGCCGAAGAAAGTGTGCGGGACCCAAGTGGGAGTGCGCAGGACGCCGTAGAAAGTGTGCGGGACCCAAATGCGATTGCGCCGGACGTCGAAGAAAGTGTGCGGGACCCAAGGTAGAGCGCGCCGGACGCCGTAGAAACTGTGCTGGACCCAAGGTAGAGTGCGCCGGACGCCGTAGAAAGTGTGTGGGACCCAAACGCGATTGCGCCGGACGCCGAAGAAAGTGTGCGGGACCCAAGGTAGAGTGCGCCGGACGCCGAAGAAAGTGTGCGGGACCCAAGGTAGAGTGCGCCGGACGCCGTAGAAAGTGTGCGGGACCCAAGGTAGAGTGCGCCGGACACCGTAGAAAGTGTGTGGGACCCAAGTGGGAGTGCGCAGGACGCCGTAGAAAGTGTGCGGGACCCAAATGCGATTGCGCCGGACGCCGAAGAAAGTGTGCGGGACCCAAGGTAGAGCGCGCCGGACGCCAAAGAAAGTGTGCTGGACCCAAGGTAGAGTGCGCCTGACGCCGTAGAAAGTGTGTGGGACCCAAACGCGATTGCGCCGGACGCCAAAGAAAGTGTGCGGGACCCAAGGTAGAGTGCGCCGGACGCCGTAGAAAGTGTGCGGGACCCAAGGTAGAGTGCGCCGGACGCCGTAGAAAGTGTGCGGGACCCAAGGTAGAGGGCGCCGGACGCCGTAGAAAGTGTGCGGGACCCAAGTGGGAGTGCGCCGGACGCAGTAGAAAGTGTGTGGGACCCAAACGCGATTGCGCCGGACGCCAAAGAAAGTGTGCGGGACCCAAGGTAGAGTGCGCCGGACGCCGTAGAAAGTGTGCGGGACCCAAGGTAGAGTGCGCCGGACGCCGTAGAAAGTGTGCGGGACCCAAGGTAGAGTGCGCCGGACGCCGTAGAAAGTGTGTGGGACCCAAACGCGATTGCGCCGGACGCCGAAGAAAGTGTGCGGGACCCAAGGTAGAGTGCGCCGGACGCCGAAGAAAGTGTGCGGGACCCAAGGTAGAGTGCGCCGGACGCCGTAGAAAGTGTGCGGGACCCAAGGTAGAGTGCGCCGGACGCCGTAGAAAGTGTGCGGGACCCAAGGTAGAGTGCGCCGGACACCGTAGAAAGTGTGTGGGACCCAAGTGGGAGTGCGCAGGACGCCGTAGAAAGTGTGCGGGACCCAAATGCGATTGCGCCGGACGTCGAAGAAAGTGTGCGGGACCCAAGGTAGAGCGCGCCGGATGCCGTAGAAAGTGTGTGGGACCCAAGGTAGAGTGCGCGGGACGACGTAGAATGTGTGTGGGACCCAAACGCGAGTGCGCCGGACGCCGTAGAAAGTGTGCGAGACCCAAGGTAGAGTGCGCCGGGCGACGTAGAAAGTGTGTGGGACCCAACGGCGATTGCGCCGGACGCCGAAGAAAGTGTGCGGGACCCAAGGTAGAGTGCGCCGGACGCCGAAGAAAGTGTGCGGGACCCAAGGTAGAGTGCGCCGGACGCCGTAGAAAGTGTGCGGGACCCAAGGTAGAGTGCGCCGGACGCCGAAGAAAGTGTGCGGGACCCAAGTGGGAGTGCGCAGGACGCCGTAGAAAGTGTGCGGGACCCAAATGCGATTGCGCCGGACGTCGAAGAAAGTGTGCGGGACCCAAGGTAGAGCGCGCCGGACGCCGTAGAAACTGTGCTGGACCCAAGGTAGAGTGCGCCGGACGCCGTAGAAAGTGTGTGGGACCCAAACGCGATTGCGCCGGACGCCGAAGAAAGTGTGCGGGACCCAAGGTAGAGTGCGCCGGACGCCGTAGAAAAAGTGCGTGACCCAAGGTGGAGTGCGCCGGACGCCGTAGAAAGTGTGCGGGACCCAAGGTAGAGTGCGCCGGACGCCGTAGAAAGTGTGCGGGACCCAAGGTAGAGTGCGCCGGACGCCGTAGAAAGTGTGTGGGACCCAAGTGGGAGTGCGCAGGACGCCGTAGAAAATGTGTGTGACCCAAACGCGATTGCGCCGGACGCCGAAGAAAGTGTGCGGGACCCAAGGTGGAGTGCGCCGGACGCCGTAGAAAGTGTGTGGGACCCAAGTGGGAGTGCGCAGGACGCCGTAGAAAATGTGTGTGACCCAAACGCGATTGCGCCGGACGCCGAAGAAAGTGTGCGGGACCCAAGGTAGAGTGCGCCGGACGCCGTAGAAAGTGTGCGGGACCCAAGGTAGAGTGCGCCGGACGCCGTAGAAAGTGTGCGGGACCCAAGTGGGAGTGCGCAGGACGCCGTAGAAAGTGTGTGGGACCCAAATGCGATTGCGCCGGACGCCGAAGAAAGTGTGCGGGACCCAAGGTAGAGCGCGCCGGACGCCGTAGAAACTGTGCTGGACCCAAGGTAGAGTGCGCCGGACGCCGTAGAAAGTGTGTGGGACCCAAACGCGATTGCGCCGGACGCCGAAGAAAGTGTGCGGGACCCAAGGTAGAGTGCGCCGGACGCCGAAGAAAGTGTGCGGGACCCAAGGTAGAGTGCGCCGGACGCCGTAGAAAGTGTGTGGGACCCAAGTGGGAGTGCGCAGGACGCCGTAGAAAGTGTGTGGGACCCAAACGCGATTGCGCCGGACGCCGAAGAAAGTGTGCGGGACCCAAGGTAGAGTGCGCCGGACGCCGAAGAAAGTGTGCGGGACCCAAGGTAGAGTGTGCCGGACGCCGTAGAAAGTGTGTGGGACCCAAATGCGATTGCGCCGGACGCCGAAGAAAGTGTGCACGCCCCAAGGTGGAGTGCGCCGGACGCCGTAGAAAATGTGCGCGACGCCAGTGGGAGTGCGCAGGACGCCGTAGAAAGTGTGCGGGACCCAAGGTAGAGTGCGCCGGACGCCGTAGAAAGTGTGCGGGACCCAAGGTAGAGTGCGCCAGACGCCGTAGAAAGTGTGTGGGACCCAAATGCGATTGCGCCGGACGCCGAAGTAAGTGTGCGGGACCCAAGGTAGAGTGCGCCGGACGCCGAAGAAAGTGTGCGGGACCCAAGGTAGAGCGCGCCGGACGCCGTAGAAACTGTGCTGGACCCAAGGTAGAGTGCGCCGGACGCCGTAGAAAGTGTGTGGGACCCAAACGCGATTGCGCCGGACGCCGAAGAAAGTGTGCGGGACCCAAGGTAGAGTGCGCCGGACGCCGTAGAAAGTGTGCGGGACCCAAGGTAGAGTGCGCCGGACGCCGAAGAAAGTGTGCGGGACCCAAGGTAGAGTGCGCCGGACGCCGTAGAAACTGTGCTGGACCCAAGGTAGAGTGCGCCGGACGCCGTAGAAAGTGTGTGGGACCCAAACGCGATTGCGCCGGACGCCGAAGAAAGTGTGCGGGACCCAAGGTAGAGTGCGCCGGACGCCGTAGAAAGTGTGCGGGACCCAAGGTAGAGAGCGCCGGACTCCGTAGAAAGTGTGTGGGACCCAAACGCGATTGCGCCGGACTCCGTAGAAAGTGTGTGTGACCCAAGTTAGAGTGCGCCGGACGCCGTAGAAAGTGTGTGGGACCCAAGGTAGAGTGCGCCGGACGCCGTAGAAAGTGTGTGGGACCCAAACGCGATTGCGCAGGACGCCTTAGAAAGTGTGTGGGACCCAAGGTCGAGTGCGCCGGGCGACGTAGAAAGTGTGTGGGACCCAACGGCGATTGCGCCGGACGCCGTAGAAAGTGTGTGGGACCCAAGGTAGAGTGCGCCAGATGCAGGAGAAAGTGTGCGGGACCCAAGGTAGAGTGCGCCGGACGTCGTAGAAAGTGTGCGGAACCCAAGGTCGAGTGCGCCGGACGCCGTAGAAAGTGTGTGGGACCCAAGGTAGAGTGCGCCGGACGACGCAGAAAGTGTGTGGGACCCAAACGCGATTGCGCCGGACGCCGAAGAAAGTGTGCGGGACCCAAGGTAGAGTGCGCCGGACGCCGTAGAAAGTGTGCGGAACCCAAGGTCGAGTGCGCCGGACGCCGTAGAAAGTGTGTGGGACCCAAGGTAGAGTGCGCCGGACGACGCAGAAAGTGTGTGGGACCCAAACGCGAGTGCGCCGGACGCCGTAGAAAGTGTGCGGGCCCTAAGGTAGAGTGCGCCGGACGTCGTAGAAAGGGTGCGGGACCCAGTGGTAGTGCGTCGGACGCCGTAGAAACTGTGCTGAACCCAAGGTAGAGTGCGCCGGACGCCGAAGAAAGTGTGCGGGACCCAAGGTAGAGTGCGCCGGACGCCGTAGAAAGTGTGTGGGACCCAAACGCGATTGCGCCGGACGCCGAAGAAAGTGTGCGGGACCCAAGGTAGAGTGCACCGGACGCCGTAGAAAGTGTGCGTGACCCAAGGTGGAGTGCGCCGGACGCCGTAGAAAGTGTGCGGGACCCAAGGTAGAGTGCGCCGGACGCCGTAGAAAGTGTGCGGGACCCAAGGTAGAGTGCGCCGGACGTCGTAGAAAGTGTGTGGGACCCAAGAGGGAGTGCGCAGGACGCCGTAGAAAATGTGTGTGACCCAAACGCGATTGCGCCGGACGCCGAAGAAAGTGTGCACGACCCAAGGTAGAGTGCGCCGGACGCCGTAGAAAGTGTGCGAGACCCAAGGTAGAGTGCGCCGGACGCCGTAGAAAGTGTGTGGGACCCAAACGCGATTGCGCCGGACGCCGAAGAAAGTGTGCGGGGCACAAGGTAGAGTGCGCCGGACGCCGTAGAAAGTGTGTGGGACCCAAACGCGATTGCGCCGGACGCCGAAGAAAGTGTGCGGGACCCAAGGTAGAGTGCGCCGGACGCCGTAGAAAAAGTGCGTGACCCAAGGTGGAGTGCGCCGGACGCCGTAGAAAGTGTGCGGGACCCAAGGTAGAGTGCGCCGGACGCCGTAGAAAGTGTGTGGGACCCTAGTGGGAGTGCGCAGGACGCCGTAGAAAATGTGTGTGACCCAAACGCGATTGCGCCGGACGCCGAAGAAAGTGTGCGGGACCCAAGGTGGAGTGCGCCGGACGCCGTAGAAAGTGTGTGGGACCTAAGTGGGAGTGCGCAGGACGCCGTAGAAAATGTGTGTGACCCAAACGCGATTGCGCCGGACGCCGAAGAAAGTGTGCGGGACCCAAGGTAGAGTGCGCCGGACGCCGTAGAAAGTGTGCGGGACCCAAGTTAGAGTGCGCCGGACGCCGTAGACAGTGTGCGGGACCCAAGTGGGAGTGCGCAGGGCGCCGTAGAAAGTGTGCGGGACCCAAATGCGATTGCGCCGGACGCCGAAGAAAGTGTGCGGGACCCAAGGTAGAGTGCGCCGGACGCCGTAGAAAGTGTGCGGGACCCAAGGTAGAGTGCGCCGGACGCCGTAGAAAGTGTGTGGGACCCAAACGCGATTGCGCCGGACGCCGAAGAAAGTGTGCGGGACCCAAGGTAGAGTGCGCCGGACGCCGAAGAAAGTGTGCGGGACCCAAGGTAGAGTGCGCCGGACGCCGTAGAAAGTGTGTGGGACCCAAGTGGGAGTGCGCAGGACGCCGTAGAAAGTGTGCGGGACCCAAATGCGATTGCGCCGGACGCCGAAGAAAGTGTGCGGGACCCAAGGTAGAGCGCGCCGGACGCCGTAGAAACTGTGCTGGACCCAAGGTAGAGTGCGCCGGACGCCGTAGAAAGTGTGTGGGACCCAAACGCGAATGCGCCGGACGCCGAAGAAAGTGTGCGGGACCCAAGGTAGAGTGCGCCGGGCGACGTAGAAAGTGTGTGGGACCCAACGGCGATTGCGCCGGACGCCGTAGAAAGTGTTTGGGACCCAAGGCAGAGTGCGCCAGATGCCGGAGAAAGTGTGCGGGACCCAAGGTAGAGTGCGCCGGACGCCGTAGAAAGTGTGTGGGACCCAAACGCGATTGCGCCGGACGCCGAAGAAAGTGTGCGGGACCCAAGGTAGAGTGCGCCGGACGCCGTAGAAAGTGTGTGGGACCCAAACGCGATTGCGCCGGACGCCGAAGAAAGTGTGCGGGACCCAAGGTAGAGTGCGCCGGACGCCGTAGAAAGTGTGCGGGACCCAAGGTAGAGTGCGCCGGACGCCGTAGAAAGTGTGCGGGACCCAAGGTAGAGTGCGCCGGACGCCGAAGAAAGTGTGCGGGACCCAAATGCGATTGCGCCGGACGCCGAAGAAAGTGTGCGGGACCCAAGGTAGAGCGCGCCGGACGCCGTAGAAACTGTGCTGGACCCAAGGTAGAGTGCGCCGGACGCCGTAGAAAGTGTGTGGGACCCAAACGCGATTGCGCCGGACGCCGAAGAAAGTGTGCGGGACCCAAGGTAGAGTGCGCCGGACACCGTAGAAAGTGTGTGGGACCCAAGTGGGAGTGCGCAGGACGCCGTATAAAGTGTGCGGGACCCAAACGCGATTGCGCCGGACGCCGAAGAAAGTGTGCGGGACCCAAGGTAGAGTGCGCCGGACGCCGAAGAAAGTGTGCGGGACCCAAGGTAGAGTGCGCCGGACGCCGTAGAAAGTGTGTGGGACCCAAACGCGATTGCGCCGGACGCCGAAGAAAGTGTGCGGGACCCAAGGTAGAGTGCGCCGGACGCCGAAGAAAGTGTGCGGGACCCAAGGTAGAGTGCGCCAGACGCCGTAGAAAGTGTGTGGGACCTAAGTGGGTGTGCGCAGGGCGCCGAAGAAAGTGTGCGGGACCCAAGGTAGAGTGCGCCGGACGCCGTAGAAACTGTGCTGGCCCAAGGTAGAGTGCGCCGGACGCCGTAGAAACTGTGCTGGCCCAAGGTAGAGTGCGCCGGACGCCGTAGAAAGTGTGCGGGACCCAAGGTAGAGTGCGCCGGACGCCGTAGAAAGTGTGCGGGACCCAAGGTAGAGAGCGCCGGACTCCGTAGAAAGTGTGTGGGACCCAAACGCGATTGCGCCGGACGCCGAAGAAACTGTGCTGGCCCAAGGTAGAGTGCGCCGGACGCCGTAGAAAGTGTGTGGGACCCAAGTGGGAGTGCGCAGGGCGCCGTAGAAAGTGTGTGGGACCCAAGGTAGAGTGCGCCGGACGCCGTAGAAAGTGTGCTGGACCCAAGGTAGAGTGCGCCGGACGCCGTAGAAAGTGTGTGGGACCCAAATGCGATTGCGCCGGACGCCGAAGAAAGTGTGCGGGACCCAAGGTAGAGTGCGCCGGACGCCGTAGAAAGTGTGCGGGACCCAAGGTAGAGTGCGCCGGACGCCGTATAAACTGTGCTGGACCCAAGGTAGAGTGCGCCAGACGCCGTAGAAACTGTGCTGGACCCAAGGTAGAGTGCGCCGGACGCCGTAGAAAGTGTGCGGGACCCAAGGTAGAGTGCGCCGGACGCCGTAGACAGTGTGCGGGACCCAAGTGGGAGTGCGCAGGACGCCGTAGAAAGTGTATGGGACCCAAATGCGATTGCGCCGGACGCCGAAGAAAGTGTGCGGGACCCAAGGTAGAGTGCGCCGGACGCCGTAGAAACTGTGCTGGACCCAAGGTAGAGTGCGCCGGACGCCGTAGAAAGTGTGTGGGACCCAAACGCGATTGCGCCGGACGCCGAAGAAAGTGTGCGGGACCCAAGGTAGAGTGCGCCGGACGCCGTAGAAAGTGTGCGTGGCTCAAGGTGGAGTGCGCCGGACGCCGTAGAAAGTGTGTGGGGCCCAAGTGGGAGTGCGCAGGACGCCGTAGAAAATGTGCGGGGCACAAGGTAGAGTGCGCCGGACGCCGTAGAAAGTGTGTGGGACCCAAACGCGATTGCGCCGGACGCCGAAGAAAGTGTGCGGGACCCAAGGTAGAGGGGGCCGGACGCCGTAGAAAGTGTGCGGGACGCAAGGTAGAGGGCGCCGGAGGCCGTAGAAAGTGTGTGGGACCCAAGGGAGAGTGCGCCGGACGCCGTAGAAAGTGTGCGGGACCCAAACGCGATTGCGCCGGACGCCGAAGAAAGTGTGCGGGACCCAAGGTAGAGTGCGCCGGACGCCGTAGAAAGTGTGCGGGACCCAAGGTAGAGTGCGCCGGACGGCGTAGAAAGTGTGCGGGACCCAAGGTAGAGTGCGCCGGACGCCGTAGAAACTGTGCTGGACCCAAGGTAGAGTGCGCCGGACGCCGTAGAAAGTGTGTGGGACCCAAACGCGATTGCGCCGGACGCCGAAGAAAGTGTGCGGGACCCAAGGTAGAGTGCGCCGGACGCCGTAGAAAGTGTGCGGGACCCAAGGTAGAGTGCGCCGGACGCCGTAGAAAGTGTGCGGGACCCAAATGCGATTGCGCCGGACGCCGAAGAAAGTGTGCGGGACCCAAGGTAGAGTGCGCCGGACGCCGTAGAAAGTGTGCTGGACCCAAGGTAGAGTGCGCCGGACGCCGTAGAAAGTGTGTGGGACCCTAACGCGATTGCGCCGGACGCCGAAGAAAGTGTGCGGGACCCAAGGTAGAGTGTGCCGGACGCCGTAGAAAGTGTGTGGGACCCTAATGCGATTGCGCCGGACGCCGTAGAAAGTGTGCGGGACCCAAGGTAGAGTGCGCCGGACGCCGTAGAAAGTGTGCGGGACCCAAGGTAGAGTGCGCCGGACGCCGCAGAAAGTGTGCGGGACCCAAGGTAGAGTGCGCCGGACGCCAAAGAAAGTGTGCGGGACCCAAGGTAGAGTGCGCCGGACGCCGTAGAAAGTGTGTGGGACCCAAACGCGATTGCGCCGGACGCCGAAGAAAGTGTGCGGGACCCAAGGTAGAGTGCGCCGGACGCCGAAGAAAGTGTGCGGGACCCAAGGTAGAGTGCGCCGGACGCCGAAGAAAGTGTGCGGGACCCAAGGTAGAGTGCGCCGGACGCCGTAGAAAGTGTGTGGGACCCAAATGCGATTCCGCCGGACGCCGAAGAAAGTGTGCGGGACCCAAGGTAGAGTGTGCCGGACGCCGTAGAAAGTGTGTGGGACCCAAGTGGGAGTGCGCAGGACGCCGTAGAAAGTGTGTGGGACCCAAGGTAGAATGCGCCGGACGCCGTAGAAACTGTGCTGGACCCAAGGTAGAGTGCGCTAGACGCCGTAGAAAGTATGTGGAACCCAAATGCGATTGCGCCGGACGCCGAAGAAAGTGTGCGGGACCCAAGGTAGAGTGCGCCGGACGCCGTAGAAAGTGTGCGGGACCCAAGGTAGAGTGCGCCGGACGCCGTAGAAAGTGTGCGGGACCCAAGGTAGAGTGCGCCGGACGCCGAAGAAAGTGTGCGGGACCCAAGGTAGAGTGCGCCGGACGCCGTAGAAAGTGTGCGGGACCCAAGTGGGAGTGCGCAGGACGCCGTAGAAAGTGTGTGGGACCCAAATGCGATTGCGCCGGACGCCGAAGAAAGTGTGCGGGACCCAAGGTAGAGTGCGCCGGACGCCGTAGAAACTGTGCTGGACCCAAGGTAGAGTGCGCCGGACGCCGTAGAAAGTGTGTGGGACCCAAATGCGATTGCGCCGGACGCCGAAGAAAGTGTGCGGGACCCAAGGTAGAGTGCGCCGGACGCCGTAGAAAGTGTGTGGGACCCGAACGCGATTGCGCCGGACGCCGGAGAAAGGGGGCGGGGCCCAAGGTAGAGGGCGCCGGACGGCGTAGAAAGTGTGCGGGACCCAAGTGGGAGTGCGCAGGACGCCGTAGAAAGTGTGCGGGACCCAAGGTAGAGTGCGCCGGACGCCGTAGAAAGTGTGTGGGACCCAAGTGGGAGTGCGCAGTACGCCGTAGAAAGTGTGCGGGACCCAAACGCGATTGCGCCGGACGCCGAAGAAAGTGTGCGGGACCCAAGGTAGAGTGCGCCGGACGCCGTAGAAAGTGTGTGGGACCCAAGTGGGAGTGCGCAGGACGCCGTAGAAAGTGTGTGGGACCCGAACGCGATTGCGGCGGACGCCGAAGAAAGTGTGCGGGACCCAAGGTAGAGTGCGCCGGACGCCGTAGAAACTGTGCTGGACCCAAGGTAGAGTGCGCCGGACGCCATAGAAAGTGTGCGGGATCCAAGTTAGAGTGCGCCGGACGCCGTAGACAGCGTGCGGGACCCAAATGCGATTGCGCCGAACGCCGAAGAAAGTGTGCGGGACCCAAGGTAGAGCGCGCCGGACGCCGTAGAAACTGTGCTGGACCCAAGGTAGAGTGCGCCGGACGCCGTAGAAAGTGTGTGGGACCCGAACGCGATTGCGCCGGACGCCGAAGTAAGTGTGCGGGACCCAAGGTAGAGTGCGCCGGACGCCGAAGAAAGTGTGCGGGACCTAACTTAGAGTGCGCCGGACGCCGTAGACAGCGTGCGGGACCCAAGTGGGAGTGCGCAGGGCGCCGTAGAAAGTGTGCGGGACCCAAATGCGATTGCGCCGGACGCCGAAGAAAGTGTGCTGGACCCAAGGTAGAGTGCGCCGGACGCCATAGAAAGTGTGCGGGATCCAAGTTAGAGTGCGCCGGACGCCGTAGAAAGTGTGTGGGACCCATACGCGATTGCGCCGGACGCCGAAGAAAGTGTGCGGGACCCAAGGTAGAGTGCGCCGGACGCCGTAGACAGCGTGCGGGACCCAAATGCGATTGCGCCGGACGCCGTAGAAAGTGTGCGGGACCCAAGGTAGAGTGCGCCAGACGCCGTATAAAGTGTGCTGGACCCAAGGTAGAGTGCGCCAGACGCCGTAGAAAGTGTGTGGGCCCCAAACGCGATTGCGCCGGACGCCGAAGAAAGTGTGCGGGACCCAAGGTAGAGTGCGCCGGACGCCGTAGAAAGTGTGCGTGGCTCAAGGTGGAGTGCGCCGGACGCCGTAGAAAGTGTGCGGGACCCAAGGTAGAGTGCGCCGGACGCCGTAGAAAGTGTGTGGGACCCAAGGAAGAGTGCGCCGGACGCCGTAGAAAGTGTGTGGAACCCAAGTGGGAGTGCGCAGGACGCCGTAGAAAGTGTGTGGGACCCAAACGCGATTGCGCCGGACGCCGAAGAAAGTGTGCGGGACCCATGATATTGTGCGCCGGACGCCGTAGAAAGTGTGCTGGACCCAAGGTAGAGTGCGCCGGACGCCGTAGAAAGTGTGCGGGACCCAAGTGGGAGTGCGCCGGACGCCGAAGAAAGTGTGCGGGATCCAAGGTAGAGTGCGCCGGACGCCGTAGAGAGTGTGCCGGACCCAAGTGGGAGAGCGCCGGACGCCGTAGAAAGTGTGCGGGACCCAAATGCGATTGCGCCGGACGCCGAAGAAAGTGTGCGGGATCCAAGTGGGAGTGCGCCGGACGCCGTAGAAAGTGTGCTGGACCCAAGGTAGAGTGCGCCGGACGCCGTAGAAAGTGTGTGGGACCCAAACGCGATTGCGCCGGACGCCGTAGAAAGTGTGCGGGACCCAAGTGGGAGTGCGCAGGACGCCGTAGCGAGTGTGCCGGACCCAAGTGGGAGAGCGCCGGACGCCGTAGAAAGTTTGTGGGACCCAAATGCGATTGCGCCGGACGCCGAAGAAAGTGTGCGGGACCCAAGGTAGAGTGCGTAGGACGCCGTAGATAGTGTGCAGGACCCAAGTGGGAGTGCGCGGGACGCCGTAGAAAGTTTGTGGGACCCAAATGCGATTGCGCCGGACGCCGAAGAAAGTGTGCTGGACCCAAGGTAGAGTGCGCCGGACGCCATAGAAAGTGTGCGGGATCCAAGTTAGAGTGCGCCGGACGCCGTAGAAAGTGTGTGGGACCCATACGCGATTGCGCCGGACGCCGAAGAAAGTGTGCGGGACCCAAGGTAGAGTGCGCCAGACGCCGTATAAAGTGTGTAGGGCCCAAGGTAGAATGCGCCGGACGCCGTAGAAACTGTGCTGGACCCAAGGTAGAGTGCGCCGGACGCCATAGAAAGTGTGCGGGATCCAAGTTAGAGTGCGCCGGACGCCGTAGACAGCGTGCGGGACCCAAATGCGATTGCGCCGAACGCCGAAGAAAGTGTGCGGGACCCAAGGTAGAGCGCGCCGGACGCCGTAGAAACTGTGCTGGACCCAAGGTAGAGTGCGCCGGACGCCGTAGAAAGTGTGTGGGACCAAATGCGATTACGCCGGACGCCGAAGAAAGTGTGCGGGACCCAAGGTAGAGTGCGCCGGACGCCGAAGAAAGTGTGCGGGACCCAAGGTAGAGTGCGCCGGACGCCGTAGAAAGTGTGTGGGACCCAAGTGGGAGTGCGCAGGACGCCGTAGAAAGTGTGTGGGACCCGAACGCGATTGCGCCGGACGCCGAAGAAAGTGTGCGGGACCCAAGGTAGAGTGCGCCGGACGCCGAAGAAAGTGTGCGGGACCCAAGGTAGAGTGCGCCGGACGCCGTAGAAAGTGTGTGGGCCCCAAACGCGATTGCGCCGGACGCCGAAGAAAGTGTGCGGGACCCAAGGTAGAGTGCGTCGGACGCCGTAGACAGTGTGCGGGACCCAAGTGGGAGTGCGCAGGACGCCGTAGAAAGTGTGCGGGACCCAAATGCGATTGCGCCGGACGCCGAAGAAAGTGTGCGGGACCCAAGGTAGAGCGCGCCGGACGCCGTAGAAACTGTGCTGGACCCAAGGTAGAGTGCGCCGGACGCCGTAGAAAGTGTGTGGGACCCAAACGCGATTGCGCCGGACGCCGAAGAAAGTGTGCGGGACCCAAGGTAGAGTGCGCCGGACGCCGAAGAAAGTGTGCGGGACCCAAGGTAGAGTGCGCCGGACACCGTAGAAAGTGTGTGGGACCCAAGTGGGAGTGCGCAGGACGCCGTAGAAAGTGTGCGGGACCCAAATGCGATTGCGCCGGACGCCAAAGAAAGTGTGCGGGACCCAAGGTAGAGTGCGCCGGACGCCAAAGAAAGTGTGCTGGCCCCGAGGTAGAGTGCGCCGGACGCCGTAGAAAGTGTGTGGGACCCAAACGCGATTGCGCCTGACGCCGAAGAAAGTGTGCGGGACCCAATGTAAAGTGCGCCGGACACCGTAGAAAGTGTGTGGGACCCAAGTGGGAGTGCGCAGGACGCCGTATAAAGTGTGTGGGGCCCAAGGTAGAGTGCGCCGGAGGCCGTAGAAACTGTGCTGGACCCAAGGTAGAGTGCGCCAGACGCCGTAGAAAGTATGTGGGACCCAAATGCGATTGCGCCGGACGCCGAAGAAAGTGTGCGGGACCCAAGGTAGAGTGCGCCGGACGCCGTAGAAAGTGTGCGGGACCCAAGGTAGAGTGCGCCGGACGCCGTAGAAAGTGTGCGGGACCCAAATTAGAGTGCGCAGGACGCCGTAGAAAGTGTGCGGGACCCAAGGTAGAGTGCGCCAGACGCCGTAGAAAGTGTGCGAGACCCAAGTGGGAGTGCGCAGGAAGCCGTAGAAAGTGTGTGGGACCCAAACGCGATTGCGCCGGACGCCGAAGAAAGTGTGCGGGGCACAAGGTAGAGTGCGCCGGACGCCGTAGAAAGTGTGTGGGACCCAAACGCGATTGCGCCGGACGCCGAAGAAAGTGTGCGGGACCCAAGGTAGAGTGCGCCGGACGCCGTAGAAAGTGTGCGAGACCCAAGTGGGAGTGCGCAGGACGCCGTAGAGAGTGTGCCGGACCCAAGGCAGAGTGCGCCGGACGCCGTAGAAAGTGTGCTGGACCCAAGGTAGAGTGCGCCGGACGCCGTAGAAAGTGTGTGGGACCCAAACGCGATTGCGCCGGACGCCGAAGAAAGTGTGCGGGACCCAAGGTAGAGTGCGCCGGACGCCGAAGAAAGTGTGCGGGACCCAAGGTAGAGTGCGCCGGACGCCGTAGAAACTGTGCTGGACCCAAGGTAGAGTGCGCCGGACGCCATAGAAAGTGTGCGGGACCCAAGTTACAGTGCGCCGGACGCCGTAGACATTGTGCGGGACCCAAGTGGGAGTGCGCAGGGCGCCGTAGAAAGTGTGCGGGACCCAAATGCGATTGCGCCGGACGCCAAAGAAAGTGTGCGGGACCCAAGGTAGAGCGCGCCGGACGCCGTAAAAACTGTGCTGGACCCAAGGTAGGGTGCGCCGGACGCAGTAGAAAGTGTGTGGGACCCAAACGCGATTGCGCCGGACGCCGAAGAAAGTGTGCGGGACCCAAGGTAGAGTGCGCCGGGCGCCGAAGAAAGTGTGCCGGACCCAAGGTAGAGTGCGCCGGACGCCGTAGAAAGTGTGCGGAACCCAAATGCGATTGCGCCGGACGCCGAAGAAAGTGTGCGGGACCCAAGGTAGAGTGCGCCGGACGCCGTAGAAACTGTGCTGGACCCAAGGTAGAGTGCGCCGGACGCCGTAGAAAGTGTGTGGGACCCAAACGCGATTGCGCCGGACGCCGAAGAAAGTGTGCGGGACCCAAGGTAGAGTGCGCCGGACGCCGTAGAAAGTGTGCGGGACCCAAGTGGGAGTGCGCAGGACGCCGTAGAAAGTGTGCGGGACCCAAATGCGATTGCGCCGGACGCCGAAGAAAGTGTGCGAGACCCAAGGTAGAGCGCGCCGGACGTCGTATAAACTGTACTGGACCCAAGGTAGAGTGCGCCGGACGCCGTAGAAAGTGTGCGGGACTCAAATGCGATTGCGCCGGACGCCGAAGAAAGTGTGCGGGACCCAAGGTAGAGCGCGCCGGACGCCGTAGAAACTGTGCTGGACCCAAGGTAGAGTGCGCCGGACGCCGTAGAAAGTGTGTGGGACCCAAACGCGATTGCGCCGGACGCCGAAGAAAGTGTGCGGGACCCAAGGTAGAGTGCGCCGGACGCCGAAGAAAGTGTGCGGGACCCAAGTGGGAGTGCGCAGGACGCCGTAGAAAGTGTGCGGGACCCAAGGTAGAGCGCGCCGGACGCCGTAGAAACTGTGCTGGACCCAAGGTAGAGTGCGCCTGACGCCGTAGAAAGTGTGTGGGACCCAAACGCGATGGCGCCGGACGCCGAAGAAAGTGTGCGGGACCCAAGGTAGAGTGCGCCGGACGCCGTAGAAAGTGTGCGGGACCCAAGGTAGAGTGCGCCGGACGCCGAAGAAAGTGTGCGGGACCCAAGGTAGAGTGCGCCGGACACCGTAGAAAGTGTGTGGGACCCAAGTGGGAGTGCGAAGGACGCCGTAGAAAGTGTGCGGGACCCAAATGCGATTGCGCCGGACGCCGAAGAAAGTGTGCGGGACCCAAGGTAGAGCGCGCCGGACGCCGTAGAAACTGTGCTGGACCCAAGGTAGAGTGCGCCGGACGCCGTAGAAAGTGTGTGGGACCCAAACGCGATTGCGCCGGACGCCGAAGAAAGTGTGCGGGACCCAAGGTAGAGTGCGCCGGACGCCGAAGAAAGTGTGCGGGACCCAAGTGGGAGTGCGCAGGACGCCGTAGAAAGTGTGCGGGACCCAAATGCGATTGCGCCGGACGTCGAAGAAAGTGTGCGGGACCCAAGGTAGAGCGCGCCGGACGCCGTAGAAACTGTGCTGGACCCAAGGTAGAGTGCGCCGGACGCCGTAGAAAGTGTGTGGGACCCTAACGCGATTGCGCCGGACGCCGAAGAAAGTGTGCGGGACCCAAGGTAGAGTGCGCCGGACGCCGAAGAAAGTGTGCTGGACCCAAGGTAGAGTGCGCCGGATGCCATAGAAAGTGTGCGGGACCCAAACGCGATTGCGCCGGACGCCGAAGAAAGTGTGCGGGACCCAAGGTAGAGTGCGCCGGACGCCGTAGACAGTGTGCGGGACCCAAGTGGGAGTGCGCAGGGCGCCGTAGAAAGTGTGCGGGACCCAAATGCGATTGCGCCGAACGCCGAAGAAAGTGTGCGGGACCCAAGGTAGAGCGCGCCGGACGCCGTAGAAACTGTGCTGGACCCAAGGTAGAGTGCGCCGGACGCCGTAGAAAGTGTGTGGGACCCAAACGCGATTGCGCCGGACGCCGAAGAAAGTGTGCGGGACCCAAGGTAGAGTGCGCCGGACGCCGAAGAAAGTGTGCGGGACCCAAGGTAGAGTGCGCCGGACGCCGTAGAAAGTGTGCGGGACCCAAGGTAGAGTGCGCCGGACGTCGTAAGAAGTGTGTGAGACCTAAGGTAGAGTGTGCTGGACGCCGTAGCAAGTGTGCGGGACCCAAGTGGGAGTGCGTCGGACGCCATAGAAAATGCGTAGGACTCAAACGCGATTGCGCCGGACGCCGAAGAAAGTGTGCGGGACCCAAGGTAGAGTGCGCCGGACGCCGTAGAAAGTGTGTGGGACCCAAGTGGGAGTGCGAAGGACGCCGTAGAAACTGTGCTGGACCCAAGGTAGAGTGCGCCTGACGCCGTAGAAAGTGTGTGGGACCCAAACGCGATGGCGCCGGACGCCGAAGAAAGTGTGCGGGACCCAAGGTAGAGTGCGCCGGATGCCGTAGAAAGTGTGTGGGACCCAAGTGGGAGGGCGCAGGACGCCGTAGAAAGTGTGTGGGACCCAAACGCGATTGCGCCGGACGCCGAAGAAAGTGTGCGGGACCCAAGGTAGAGTGCGCCGGACGCCGAAGAAAGTGTGCGGGACCCAAGGTAGAGTGCGCCGGACGCCGTAGAAAGTGTGCGGGACCCAAATGCGATTGCGCCGGACGCCGAAGAAAGTGTGCGGGACCCAAGGTAGAGCGCGCCGGACGCCGTAGAAACTGTGCTGGACCCAAGGTAGAGTGCGCCGGACGCCGTAGAAAGTGTGTGGGACCCAAACGCGATTGCGCCGGACGCCGAAGAAAGTGTGCGGGACCCAAGGTAGAGTGCGCCGGACGCCGTAGAAAGTGTGCGGGACCTTAGGGACAGTGCGCCGGAAGCCGTACAAAATGTGCGGGACCCAAGTGGGAGGGCGCCTTACGCCGTAGAAAGTGTGCTGGACCCAAGGTAGAGTGCGCCGGACGCCGAAGAAAGTGTGCGGGAACCAAGGTAGAGTGCGCCGGACGCCGTAGAATGTGTGCGGGACCCAAGGTAGAGCGCGCCGGACGCCGTACAAACTGTGCTGGACCCAAGGTAGAGTGCGCCGGACGCCGTAGAAAGTGTGTGGGACCCAAACGCGATTGCGCCTGACGCCGAAGAAAGTGTGCGGGACCCAATGTAAAGTGCGCCGGACACCGTAGAAAGTGTGTGGGACCCAAGTGGGAGTGCGCAGGACGCCGTATAAAGTGTGTGGGGCCCAAGGTAGAGTGCGCCGGAGGCCGTAGAAACTGTGCTGGACCTAAGGTAGAGTGCGCCAGACGCCGTAGAAAGTATGTGGGACCCAAATGCGATTGCGCCGGACGCCGAAGAAAGTGTGCGGGAACCAAGGTAGAGTGCGCCGGACGCCGTAGAATGTGTGCGGGACCCAAATTAGAGTGCGCCGGACGCCGTAGACAGTGTGCGGGACCCAAGGTAGAGTGCGCCGGACGCCGTAGAAAGTGTGCGGGACCCAAATGCGATTGCGCCGGACACCGTAAAAAGTGTGTGGGACCCAAGTGGGAGTGCGCAGGACGCCGTATAAAGTGTGCGGGACCCAAACGCGATTGCGCCGGACGCCGAAGAAAGTGTGCGGGACCCAAGGTAGAGCGCGCCGGACGCCGTACAAACTGTGCTGGACCTAAGGTAGAGTGCGCCGGACGCCGTAGAAAGTGTGTGGGACCCAAACGCGATTGCGCCGGACGCCGAAGAAAGTGTGCGGGACCCAAGGTAGAGTGCGTCGGACGCCGTAGACAGTGTGCGGGACCCAAGTGGGAGTGCGCAGGACGCCGTAGAAAGTGTGCGGGACCCAAATGCGATTGCGCCGGACGCCGAAGAAAGTGTGCGAGACCCAAGGTAGAGCGCGCCGGACGCCGTAGAAACTGTGCTGGACCCAAGGTAGAGTGCGCCGGACGCCGTAGAAAGTGTGTGGGACCCAAACGCGATTGCGCCGGACGCCGAAGAAAGTGTGCGGGACCCAAGGTAGAGTGCGCCGGACGCCGAAGAAAGTGTGCGGGACCCAAGGTAGAGTGCGCCGGACGCCGTAGAAAGTGTGTGGGACCCAAACGCGATTGCGCCGGACGCCGAAGAAAGTGTGCGGGACCCAAGGTAGAGTGCGCCAGACGCCGTATAAAGTGTGTGGGGCCGCCGAAGGAAGTGTGCGGGACCCAAGGTAGAGCGCGCCGGACGCCGTAGAAACTGTGCTGGACCCAAGGTAGAGTGCGCCGGACGCCGTAGAAAGTGTGTGGGACCCAAACGCGATTGCGCCGGACGCCGAAGAAAGTGTGCGGGACCCAAGGTAGAGTGCGCCGGACGCCGAAGAAAGTGTGCGGGACCCAAGGTAGAGTGCGCCGGACGCCGTAGAAAGTGTGCGGGACCCAAGGTAGAGTGCGCCGGACGCCGAAGAAAGTGTGCGGGACCCAAGGTAGAGTGCGCCGGACGCCGTAGAAAGTGTGTGGGACCCAAGTGGGAGTGCGCAGGACGCCGTAGAAAGTGTGTGGGACCCAAACGCGATTGCGCCGGACGCCGAAGAAAGTGTGCGGGACCCAAGGTAGAGTGCGCCGGACGCCGAAGAAAGTGTGCGGGACCCAAGGTAGAGTGCGCCGGACACCGTAGAAAGTGTGTGGGACCCAAGTGGGAGTGCGCAGGACGCCGTAGAAAGTGTGCGGGACCCAAATGCGATTGCGCCGGACGCCGAAGAAAGTGTGCGGGACCCAAGGTAGAGCGCGCCGGACGCCGTAGAAACTGTGCTGGACCCAAGGTAGAGTGCGCCGGACGCCGTAGAAAGTGTGTGGGACCCAAACGCGATTGCGCCGGACGCCGAAGAAAGTGTGCGGGACCCAAGGTAGAGTGCGCCGGACGCCGTATAAACTGTGCTGGACCCAAGGTAGAGTGCGCCGGACGCCGTAGAAAGTGTGTGGGACCCAAACGCGATTGCGCCGGACGCCGAAGAAAGTGTGCGGGACCCAAGGTAGAGTGCGCCGGACGCCGAAGAAAGTGTGCGGGACCCAAGTGGGAGTGCGCAGGACGCCGTAGAAAGTGTGCGGGACCCAAGGTAGAGTGTGCCGGACGCCGAAGGAAGTGTGCGGGACCCAAGGTAGAGTGCGCCGGACGCCGTAGACAGTGTGCGGGACTCAAGTAGGTGAGCGCAGAACTTCAAAATCGTTTTGTGTATCCATAAGAGAGTGTATACCACCCCTTTCTTCAAGTCCCCCCCCCCCCTTAGCCACTCATTTCAACTGCTCAGCTGTTTATATGCACCAACCTTTCTAAATCGGATTTATATATATACGATGGAAATGGGAGTTAATCAAAATATGCATCCAGAAAACACAAACATCATCACACTTCATTTGGCAATAAAGGTAGCAGGGTGTCGGTTGGTCATGGAGGCCTTCACTAAATCTCAGACAGCGGTTGTCCTTATCATGACAGAAATGAATATAACTGAACTACCACTTCAGGACCTCTTAAAACTGAATAATGGTCGGTGTGCAACTGCATAAAAAAGGAGGTTATCAGGGTTTGCAACGTTTGAAATGCTTTGTAATTTCTGATTGTTCGAGTGTTGTCGTCAAAACCAGCTCATGGGCCGGCGCAACCGGACTCCAGCGGCAGAGGCCAGCTTCAGCCGACAATCGTGAAAACCTCTCAACGCCATCTCACATAGAATCAGCGGATTTCGATCCATTCGCCCTATACTCAAGATGCCGGCGAAGCCGGCAAATGGGCCGGCGTAGTCGGACCCCAGCGGCAGAGGCCGGCGTCAGCCGGCCGACGCCCCTGGTGACTTATAACGCCGTCAGGCATCTGATATCAGCATAAATTTCCTTTTTCATGCAAGAATCATTTCATTTCTTCGAGTGGCCCACCTTAAAGGCAGTGTTCACGATAAATTTCACTTCCGATATCTCCACGGTTTACGGAAGGTCTGGTGCCCTATATAGCAAGGCATGCTTAAAAAGGACACGAAAGACGCGTTTTTGGGCAAAAATAGAATCTTTCTTCTTTACGTTGATTTTTGAGCGCGGTGGAATTGACCGCTAGAAGGAGGATACCTATCAGTGCAATGCCTCAAATTTTTTCCTTTAGCGCCGTCATCAAAGCTTATCCGCGCAAAGGGTGAATTTGCTGAGCGGTTGGATATCAGTTAGCGCAAAGCGTGAAAATACCGCCAGCGCTAACATCTTAATGCACATCAGTTGTTGAGCGGTTGGATATCAATCAGCGCAAAGCGTGAAATTACCTCCGTTGCTGGCATCTCAGAAATTTCTAAACAAGTGAAAACATCTCAGCGAAAACATGATAAAACGATTGATCACGTCTCGATGTGTTTACCATGAGTACTGCCGGTATAGAAGCCGCCTCTTCTTACTAGAGTCCTTATTAGGCATTCTGATGCCGGCCCTGAAAGGTGACTTCGGGTCACTCTCCGAAGGCCAGCATATGTTTGGCTGCTGGGAGGATAGAGTGGGTATCCTCACGGCGGGGGGGGGGGTTGGTGAGGTACGCCGCGGTCCGCAGAGGGTGGCTCCTCACCGCAGACCTCGGTGAAGATTACGCCCATGTTGCGGCCAAGGCGGGGCTTCTTGCGCTGTGGGCCTTCAAATTCGTGAAATTTTCGAGGTAAACTCACCCATTTTTCGAGGTAATTTCACCTCATTTTCTCGGTGAATTGGACCCTCTCTCGCTGCCAGTTCGCACCATTTTCACGGGATATTCACCTCATTCTCACCTATGCTAGCGGCAAATTCACCTATACAGTGAATTCAACGCGGAAAATTAAGACTTCATGCCGACTTATACATGAGCATCAAGTCTGTTTTGCTGTGGCATCAAGTCTCGAATTGGCAGTTGGTTGAGTGCCTGAAAACTTGTAATCAACGAATAATGGAGTTACTATTTTTGTAGGGAAACGTAGGCAAAGTTCTAGAAATTGTTCTCCTCACTTCCATGTCAATAAATCTGTTTTGAGCAGTTCTTGTTTTGTTTCTAAGGATCCCTCATAGATGCTGTATTGGGATCTAAACGGCAACGTGAGTCTACCTGGACGAAGAGACCGTAGCTTTAGAGGCAGTGGTCGCGATGAAAAACGTTATCTAAAAAACTATAAAAATCAGATCAGATCGAATTCAGCTGAAAAACTATGAAGGTAAGCGCGGAGAAAAACGGGCTAGAATCAGAGTTTCTAGGGCGGTAGTTCGTGCGCACGTGCAGAGCGCTGCAAAAAAAGATCGCAGCCTCATGGCGAGCAGTCAAAAATCATGCACATTCAGAGGAAAAAATAAATTCAAATTTACGTAATGAAAAGAGTTGACCAATGAAAGCAATGTTTCTGACTAGGTGAGTCCGAAGGATAATGTTGATTGATTAAAATTCAATTTCAAGCCAGCTGATGTTCTTGATATCAGAGATCATAGCTGCCGATGATGTGGAGTGGGCTCGTTCATCACCAAAAGACAAGCCGGTTCAGGCTTTAAGTTTGGCCCGAAACAGCGGTTTTTTCGCGATTTTTTCTCATTGGTCCTACTACTCTGAACCCAGAAAAGGGTTCAGAGATGAAAAGAAGACAAGCAAATTTTATCGCGACCACTGCCTTTAAAGACAACGCCAGTAGACGCCCTGCCATCTCAGGATATGCAAACTGCGGGCAAGTATGTTTACTTGAGAAAAAGGTATCATCTACTTTGCTCCTCTATATGGGCATTCGCATTATTCTCGCTGATATGAAAGCAACCTTGAAAAGTTCAAATATCTACATTATACATTGCTGTGTTGATTCAACAGTTGGTAGTGTTCACAATCAAAACCGTTCCGAAATTTTAAGCGAAGTTCGCAAATGTATGTAGTGTAGGATAGCTTGGAAAACTTTGTGGATTTGCTATTTCGGCTATTTCTCTAATCAAAAGTAGTTTGGCAGTATTTTTTTTGGCAGGAACCTTACAAAAGTCACCTATATCCACGGCTTCTGCCAAAATCACGGAGATCCTTTTTTCGTAAACGCATAAAGACAGTGGTCGCGATAAAAAAAAATTGTGGAAATAAAAACATAAAAATCAGCTCGATGTGCGAACTGCTAAAAGACCACGAGGGTGACGCGGCAAGAAACGAGCCAAAATAGACTTGTTAAGATACTAGGTTCCCAATTCGTGCACATGTGCACAGCTCCGCCCAAAACGATTGCAGTCTCATGTGTGTATAGTTAAAAATTTTTGACGTTCACCGCCAGAAATAAATGCAACTTTAACTATTCAAATTAACTATTAAACTTCATTCAAAGTTTTGACTATATGAGGACAGAAATATTTGAGCTGGTCAGTTCAAAGACTATTGTTCATCGATTGAATTCTAATTTCGAACCAGGTAATGTTTTTGATGTTAGAGATCATCGATGCAGATGATGTGGTGTGGGCTCGTCCAACATCAAAAGACAGGAATTTTCAAGCTTGAAAGGCGGGTTTTCGCGCCTTTTCCTTATAGGTCCTACTGCTCTAAATATAGAGCAGGCTTCAAAGAGAAAAACGAGGCAGGCATATTTCATCTCCACCATTGCCTGTAAAGGCAGTGGTCGCGATGAAAGAAGTTGTTGAGAAAACCATAAAAATAGGAGTTGATAGTTTGACTGTAGGAGGCACGAGACAGTATGGCTTGATTGGCAGGTTAATGCTCCGACGGTCTCGCCTTTTGCAGTCTGAAAAAGGTCGAATCTATGTGTGAAAATTCTCGGCCAAACACAGTTCCCACCCTACAGAAATTCAAGACAAAATTTTTAAACAACTGGCTGGGATACATGAAACTATGTAACACAGTGAGTGTATCCCAGCCACTTGGTTGGAGAAATTGACTTGAATTTTTGTAGGGTAAAAACTCCATTTGGCCGAGTGATTCTACAGGCAGACTCAACCTTTAACAGACTCCGAAGAGGGCGAAACCGCCGAAAAATGAGCCTGCCGATAAAGCAATACTACCTTGTGCTTGGTTAGCGAACGTCTTGAAAACCACGGAGCTTTCGGGGCAAGAAATGAGCTACAATTGAAGTTATTAGGTTTCTAAAATGCCCATGCGTACACAAATGCACAGCTCCGCTTAAAAATGTCGGCGCTTTATGCTGAGTAGTCAAAACTAGGTTATTTTCAGGGGCAGAAATAAATGCAAATTCAACTAATAAAAAGAGTTGAACAATGAAAGCAAGCTTCTCGGCCAATATTTTAATTAGTTGAGGGCATACATATTCGAACAGGCGGGTCCGAAGAACATTGGATCGGGTGATCAGTCGCTCGAGTCGGCGCAACGGCTGATGATTTCCCACGGTTTTCGACTTCAGTGGTGGGATTATGAAAAACAAGGGAAGTAGTTTTGATACAGGTTTAATGCCACCTGCTTCAGTAATGGAGCACTGAGTTTCAAACTTGCTGTTTGCTTCTTTATGCTGGCGCAAGCGCGCGAGAGCGAGCGGGCGAGGGCGCGCGAGTAGAAGCGCCTGTGAGCGGCTAGCAAATCGTGTGCCCACGATGACCATCGATTTTGCGTAATCGCACGCTCTCGCCACGTATGGACGCAGACTCAGCCATTCGTTCGCGAATGCAAAATTGGCGGCACCCCGGACCCGCCCACAGAAAAAGGCGCCCCACCTCCGAAAAAAGACACTCTAAAGTCAGAAAAAAAGTGGAGCGTTTCATGCGCCCGAACTCGCGCCTAAAGGCAGTGTTCACGATAAAAAATGTGTTTCAGTTTCCACTAGGAACACACACTGTAACGTTGACGTCGAAAGAACGCATGAAAGCGAGCCAGGAAGAGCCTCAAAAGAGCTCGAAGTTGCCACTTTGAGCGCAAGGCAAACCCCAAAAGCGCAGCACACGCCCACCGACGTGAACAAATGAATGCTCGAGGTCGTGAGATGAGCGATGATTTTCAATCATTAGCCCCGTTCTTCTCTTCACTTCTCTAATAATTTATTTTTGACAACAATACATCTTTGAAGCGAATCATATAGCATCAATGACACAAGTAACATAAAATATACCTAAAAAAACACCACATTCATAACTGAAGGCAACTTCACATCATTATTTTTACCCGTTTTCAATCCTAATATACACCCATTTCTCAATCCTTGGGGTGGTAGTAAATGGGGTGCTAAACGCGAACGAACCACCACCTCCAATCCGCCAACATACCGCGACGTAGATGCCACAGAGCCGCCAGTTTAAAGACACAGGACACCCAGAAAATTAATTTTCAGATTTGATGCTTATCTTGGATAGAGTCACACGCTGATCACAGTGGTATCTCTGGAATCGTCCAAGACCCCCTATGAACAGAGTTATGGCTCCTCAAAGATGACTATAATCTGAGGGTATGAAATTGTTGGACGAGTTGTCTCAGGCCTGTATTTCTCTTAAATCGTAATCGTTACGCGAAAGCAAGCCAGGATAAGGAGATAGCTCGGCAATGGACTGAAGAACAAAGACTTGTGGGTATTCACCCATCCATATAGCCGCTATCGAGTTCGAAAATCTGGAAGGGGGTCGGGCCTGTGGTGGTGAGCGAAGGGGGTCTGGCCTGTGGTGGTCGCTTATATCTCGCTTATTTGGAGGAATTGAGACCTCGCATTCGGCTTGTGTTATACAGGAGGGGTCTTCTACACAATTACACGAAAATCTCAAAATTCATATCTGAGGGTGCACTGTGCCTTTAACGCGAGCTGCCCCACGTTAGAGATGTCAGATTCACACGTTCCGGATGGTAAAAATACAGTAGGTTCCAGACTTAAAGTGTAGCAAGGGATAGAGCAGACAGTAAGTTGAGAAGCTTTAAAACCCGATGTTCAGCAATAGACCTCTTTTTCAGTTATTATGATAGGCTAATATCGTTCAAATACATTGTACCACATATTGAAAACGGTCGAAAATTACATTTCGGCAGTATTCACCAAATGTATTCATGAGAAAGAGCCTTCAAAGCGAACTTCTTGAAATTTCTAATGTTCGGAACACGATTAGGACGGAATTTTTCAACCCTTGGCTTGGCAATCCAAACTCTCGTAATTTTTTATGAGCTTTGTCAATTATTAGAACCATTCTCGGAAATACATGCTAGGTTAAATAATAGGCTCAAACACCAGACGTGTGTGATCTTACAAGATCTCACATTTGCAGTAACTTTTTTTGAACGTTACCTGAACACAAGTTTTTTTTTCAAAGGTATCTAAACAGAATATCGAGCAAACCAAATTTTTAAGTTACCTGGATGAATTAATCAAAAGGCGCACCTGGGAAGGTAAAACTAGGCGTGACAAATACCTTCCGGAAATAGTCGAGTGATGAGTCGATAGGGTGTCCTACATTCAACTGAAATGTATAATCAAAAACCTATAAAAATTATTGAAAAAATATTCAATTTTCGTTTTTGGAAAGATTACAAGTGTTTTTTTTTGGAAACGTGCAACTGTAGTCTTACGTTCGAGATTGTGCGGTTTCGGTTATTGGTGAATATGAAGTAATGAAGTGTTTGCAGTCTTCTAAAATCAAAACTCATAACCAGCCTCCGATTGATGTTGGAAATATATAGAAAAGACTCTGTTATGCGCTCATATGTACATCAGTCAAGGGAGAGATTCCGTGCATATATTGCAAGGTTAGTATTGAAACACTTCGAGTGGTTCCATCAATGGACCAGAGCAAAAACGTCGCGGATTCTCAATAAAAATAAAGGACCAACGATGACACTGATCTGGCAATGAATAGGAAGTTTTCCAATCTTGCAGTAAAAGGAGAACAAAAGAAGTTGGCTTTGAAAACAAGTTCACATTGGTTTGCCACAAGGCTCCCCCGACTAATACAGAAACATTACTAGAGCACCTAATTTGCATGCACATCATCAGAAATATGAACGAAAGCCTAATATTCGATAGTGTGCGTATATCAATTTTTGTCGTTTTTTTTCTGGTGAGAAAAGGAACAATATGGAGATCCGAGGAAATTCTGAGCTTTTCGCTTGTTTCAGTGCAAAATTTGCCGTTCTTCGCTATATGAGGATATATGAGATCTACCCCATTATGACGACACGGACAACTACACCTTCTTCTCACTAATTGTTCCTTTCCCACCATCATTTCGAACTCATTCTCGCAATGGGGGAACGGTCGGGAGGAATGAGCACCCAAAAAAATATTTCACCCATTGAGAGCTCTCTTTTTGGTGTGCTTTACTGAAGGCGTACTTCTAATAGAGGGTGTACTTCTATTATTCGGCTCAATTTTTTTTAAATTTCCAGTGGTACACTGTTCGCATTTCCCGCAGAAGTCCTCAGTATAGCACCGAAAATCTGTATGCATTTAAGCATTTAAGTTTCAGAGCGCAACCACGTAAACTCAGCCACTAAGGCCTACGCAAATTGAGGCTTTCACAATCCCTGATATCATATTTTCAAAACCATTATCTACACCCTTCCAAAGTTAGTTCCTTCCAAAAACTTTTGGTATCGCTTTCGCTGACTCGTGCTCAAAAGGAAAAGAGAGACCAATAGGAGTCGAGTCGTTGAGCTCAGAAACAAAGGAACTTGTCGCTTTTCTCGCCGTCCAGAGCGATTGAGAAAGGACTGTTCTTTAACGACTTAACAACAGCTCTTTCAGAGGCGAGTTCTTTGCGTTCACAACACACTGCAGATAAAACCTACCATCGTTCGTTCCTGATTTTCTCTTCGTATAAAAGATTCCTCTACATGTATTATCCAGTCTTCATAACGCTCGAGAATTTCGGCTTTTTAAGGACCGTTACAGTCAACGTCTTGGGTCAAAGCAAGTCAACGTTGAATGATTAAAACTCAATCAAATCAAAATTCTGAAAAGAACCTAGATGAACTGAGTGCATTCGCCGTGAATAACAGCAAGATCAAGTTTCAGTTCTATGTTTTCTCACGGTCGTTTGAAGTTCGCTAAGGTCTCATCGGAAGTTGTCCCATACAAGCAATCTTTGACGGAGAAAGGGGTGGCCTATAGTTTTTTATTGTGAATATTCGAACCTCACAAAATTGAAATAAAAACAACTCGTGCAAATTAGTCTCTCTCAAATGCCACATTCGAATTGCCAAACACTAACGCGAGTGCCGGACGCTCATTCCCAAAAGAGGTTTAATACAATTAGAGGGTGCGCTTCTAATACTCAGACCTCTATTTTATATGTACTTCTATTAGAGGAAGTACTGTATAATAGATCCTATATAAGGAATTTATGACTGAAAATTGGAGAACGGCGCCCTTTAGGATTCCAATCATTGGATGCAGCTCCCGTCGGTGAGCAGTTGTGCCATGCAGACACCGCTTCATCTTATCTTCTCTGATAGTGCCCTCTGTGAAGATCTCCGCTAGAGCCGGTCAGTGTCGGAACCGATTCAGTAAGCCTAAAGTCGCGTCATCGACACCACGTCGCGTAAATGCTGCGCCTAAGGCTATTGCTACACCCCACGACAGGCCTGTCGCGGTCGCAGAGCACTGCTACGTCGCTGTCGCTGAGGGCCAGCCGTCGCTGTCGCTTAGGGCCAAGAAACACCCGGCACGATGCCGGATCTGGCTGGGTCGCACCCGTCGACTGCGACGGACAGCCGCGACAGCGACCGATTACCGCTCGGTTTCCACATTTCAGGCATAACTCCCCTTTCGAGCCAGCGACCGCGACAGGTGCTGCAAACTGTTCTTGCGACAGCATTTTTCTACTATGTGGGCCTAGTCCCGGCACGATTCATAACAGTTGACCGCACCTGTCGCGGTCGCAAACTTCAGGTATAACAATGGCCTAACCTTGTGCAACGTTTGGTTGGGGTCATAATGTGGGAGTTCCAGAAGTGTGAAGCAGTGTCAGTAGAAATAATAATTACTGAAGGCTATAGTTATTTTGTACCATCCACCTCGAACAACTGTGAGCGGAGCCTTCAGACAGCACGCAGTCATTAACGCTTGTGTGTCTGGCACGGTTCTGATAATACCTATTGGGCCGCCCGTCTCACCTCTAAAAAAGAGCACTGAGAGTGCTCTTTTTTAGGGGTGAAGGCAAGCTCGAATTCTATATAATCTTGGCCTGTACTACGGCTTTATCTTCCATACATGTGCTCATTGCGAATAACGTTTAGCATTCTCATTGTTGCACTTTCCTGACAATCTAGCTACGCTCAATTTTCACCGCCGTCCAATATCAGTATAGCAGAGTTATCACATTTCTAAAATACGGAGCAGAAGAAAAAAGAAGCGGGAGATTCGAACATTAGGGTCACCGTCCTAATGTACCATCCAAATAGGGGATCCAAGTGGTCGAGAATCCTTTGCATAGTTGACGCATTCGGGAAAAAATAATCTTGATGTATTCAAGAACTCGACCATTTAAAAAAGTGTGGCTCTCGCATCAATGAAAAACTTTATCACACTGATATGGAAACATTTTCTGACTAAAAACCTCGATTGCCATGTACGGGAATTTGAGAACCTTAGAACGTCTATTGATCAATCCGGTCACGATCTTTCCAAATCTGTCAGTGGATTTTGCAACGCTCCTCAAACTAGGTTGAAGTTACTCCCTCGTAATTTACGGTCTTTTGTAACTCTCCAGTATCGAGGGAGTGCTTTGTGAGGTGAAAAGTAAAACAAAAGTAACCAGAACGAAAAAGGTATACTGGTCTACAAGTCCTAGTCTGGTTAGAATACCGCTCGGGATAAAGATGTTGCCGGAATGTCGCATTCTCAAAGGTTCATTAAATCTTCTGAAATAAACGGGTTTTGTCATCTGGCTACGTTTTCGTATTTAAAGGCAGTGGTCGCGCTCAAATATGCTCGTCTTCTTTTCCTCTCTGAAACCTTTTCTGGGTATAGAGTAGTAGAACCTATAAGAAAAAATCGCGAGAAAAACGCTCTTCTAGGCCAAATTCGAAGCCTGAACTTCCTTGACTTTTGATGGTGGACGGGCCCACCCCACATCATCGGCATCGATGATCTCTAGTATCAAGAACATCAGCTGGCTTGAAATTGAATTTCAATCAATAAACCTTCGAATTTAAGTACACATCTAGTCAAAAACATTGACTGAAGTGCTTGCTTTGATTGTTCAACTGTTTTATTAGGTAAATTTGTATTTATTTCTTCCCCCTAGTGTCGATGACTTTCGACTGCTTGGCATGAGACTGCGATCTTTCTGTGCACGTGTGCACGAAGTGGAGGTTTAAGGTCTTAATAACTCTAATTTTAGCCCGTTTTTCACCGCGCTACCTTCATAGTTTTTAAGCTGTTTTTGATCTGAGCTGATTTTTGTTGTTTTTTTCGATAACGGTTCCCGTCGTGACCACTGCCCTTAAGAAGACAGGAAAACATTTTCAGTCGGAAGTACGAAGAAAACAAGTTTGTTTCCGGTCACCAAAATTGAATGGGAGATATCGCGTGGAAAAAATCTTTTTTCCCTCAGAATCAAACCAGGGAAAGCTTTTCGGAAACCCGATCTTAACAGCTTCTATCGCTCCATCTGTATCCTGGTTTACCTAGAACTGCTCAAAATAGCTGCGGTGATACTCTTCTCCAAGCTTCTCGATATGAATACAATGTACAACTTTGAAGATAATCAGGATTGATGGTGAATTGCAAAGAAGCGAACTTAACAAATATGATGTTCGCACACTGTACATTGGATGCAAGCTGATTCCTGGCGAATCCGATTGTTAGCATTCAAAGGTCTCGATTTCGAAAAGGTAATCTACCGGACTGATGAAGGACCCGGGCTGGTGGCCGACGTGCCGCAGTCGCGGAGAATCAGTGCTAACTTGTTAGCTCTCTTTTCCGGCTCTGTTAGCCTCGTTGTTCATAGAATATCCGAATTCCGCGAGTAGGGTGGAAGCAACCATTTCCGATGGGAAAGCCATAACGATTGAACGATACCGATTAGATGCATTGGATGCTATTGTTTTCTGGCGGTGCTGACCTGGTGGAATACACTTGATATCGATTAGTGGTCATCGATTAGCGGTCAAACTGTGCTGACATCCGTGTACGCAAGATTTCATGCGCAGTTCGATATAATTCTGAATACAGCAGAATTTTCTCAATTTTGAATGTTGTCAACATTTGCATTTAACATTCTGCAAAAATGAAGAAAAGCAATCACTTCGCAGACCCAATCATGGAAACACATTTCTCCATCTATTTTTCGCAAAGTTTGCAAGCACACTGGCAGTGGCGGGAATCGAACCCGTGACCGTCCGTCTATAAGCTCCGTTCCTTATCTGTTGTTCCACTCGCTGCCGGATCGCAAAGTAGTAACTTCAACCAGTAACTTGAGTTCCGTTTGAGATTTCACAGATTTTCGAAAGCTTATACATATATGACCAGCGAGGTTCATTGTTAAATTCCGCCGGCGTAATTTCGAAGATTGTTTATATTTTCCTGGCAGAAGTTTTCGAGCTGCTTGTCGTAAACTTGTTCGATAATAACGAAGCACTTCTAAATTTTGGAATAGCTCATGATGGGAGCAATTATGAGAATTTTCGTTTCGAGTTGTTGGGATGCTTCTTGCTAATAACGACTTGTCCCCAAGCCTGACGGATACATGAAAATGCACTATAGAAGACCCAGGATGTAGTGTCTGCAGATGGCGTAATAATGATATTAGCGACCGGCTCTTCATGTCCCTAGAGTCGATTGAGGAAGTTCTGTCCCAAAAAAACACAGTTCTCAGTGACTTTTGTTGACGGTTGAATTAAAGTAGATAGCTGTTATATAAAAACAGTTCCATAATGGAAGCGAGCACTTCAGCCAATGTTTTTGATTAGATGAGTAACATAGGCATGAATCGCGAAGAGACTTTACGTTCACTGCTGAAGGTTGGCGCAAACTCGGTGCCATATGCTATAACATAGGTGCACCGAGTTCGCGCCAACCTTCAACAGTGCCGATGTCACTCCATGATACTCCATGATGTTCGATGTTACTCCATGTTAATCCATACCGATGTTACTAATCTAGTCAAAAACACTGGCTGAAGTGCTTGCTTCGATTGTTCAAGTGTTTTTATAGGGTAAATTTTCATTTATTTTTTCCTCTGAATGTCGATGATTTTTTATTGCTCGGCATGAGACTGCGACCGTTCTGGGCGGCGAGGTGCACGTGTGCACGAACCGGCATCTTTGGGCCCTAGAAACTCTATCTCTGGCTCCTTTTTTCACCGTGCTACCTTCATAGTTTTTCAGCTGATTTCAATCTGAGCCGATTTTCGTAGTTTTTTGGATAACGTTTTTCATCGTGACCACTGCCTTTAAAAGCAGCGTGCGCGCGAGAAACCGTGTCCGACATTTTTCCTATTTTGCGCCCCCCAGTGTACCTGAATTGATACTTTGTCCTGAACCAAATCTGATGATCCTGCAATTTCCAGGCAGATTTAGAGACTGAAAGTTTTTTCACAAAATACAATACCGCTCAAAGGATTTTTCTCAGGCAGAGCGCAGGGATGCGTTTTTATTTTTTGATAAGGATCTCCCAGATATTTTTTGGGTCTGAAAAAATCATACATAATGGATTGCGCTGAAGTGTGTCCGAATGAGAATGGCGGCTAATGCGGCCAGCGTGCTTGGCAGGCGGCCGTCGCGTTCGCCGCTTTCGGCATGCAAAACTTCCCCACCGCCATCGACTACGAACGGGCCTCGTCGTGGAGGCTCAAAAGAAATTAATGAGTTGGTTTGTGGCAAGAGAATCAAACTTTCAATACAAGGTTGCTGAGTTGAATACAACACTTACATAGGTGTCAGGCATAGAATCGAACCCCTCGTCGCAAGCGAGAGTGTTACCATTACACTACCGACATCGCTCTACACTCCTCAGCTATATGACACGTGAACTGTGTAGACTCAAAAGCAATCACCCAATAACGGGTATGACCAGGTAAGCACAGATCGGCATCAAATCCAGTTAAGTTTAGGACTTTTGAAGACAGAATTTTGATGTTTTTGGGTATTTGATGCCTTTTTATGGCATGGCATATAATCGCTAGAGAAAACATGGCTGCTGAGTTGAATACAAAGCTTATGTGTCAGGCAAGAATCGAGCCCGCACCTGTTTTGAAGCTCTTCTCCCTCCTTGATTTGCCGTCTCACTGCGAGCGACTTTTGGCGAGAATTTCTGAGCTTCAATTACAAAGTGCGGCTGCTCAGCGCTCAGTGGACGCCCTGCATCACGATCCGGAAATCGCTCTCCGAACGTTTTTGATTCAAGCCTTGCGAGCATTATTGTGCTGGATATGAATCCACTGGATAATACATAACTCTACAGGCCAAAAAAAGTTGGTTAGCCTCTAATTGTATCCACTTCCTCTATGTTTTAACGCTTAATTTACTCATGACTAGGCAAAAGGGTAACGGAACTCATTATCTTCTAGTTAATTTCCGACAGTGCGCTATATATAACATGTCATCACAGAGGATCGGCATTTCCATCAACTAGGTTCAATGAATTTAGTAGGAGGCTGAGCTCAGTGGTTATTACATCACAGAGCAATTTTGCTTTTTCAGAAATATCGCAACTTGCCTGCTCCTCAGTGCAGTTCTTCACACTTCAATCCTCTCGTGACGCGCAGACCAGAGGTGTGTTTGCCTTTCCTATGCCTTATAGCACCGTATACCTTTTTAGGATCAGGGCATCCGTTTTCAGCTCTTCGGTCGATTCTTATCACTTACAAGGGAACTGCTTTTAGTCAGCCTGGCATTTCCGAATGAGGCGTACATTGCTAAAACTCTTTTGGGCGTGGAATCTGATTATGGACTTCGCAGCCAACTAAAACCAATCTAAAAAAAAGTTATACGACTTTTCCTCAGATTTCCTCATCTATTCTACCTCCCAAAACGCGCCCTAATCTTCGAAAAACTCGAAGACGGATCTCATAAGTGTGTTTAAAGCTCAAAACTACCTCACTGTGACAATTTTAGGTGAATACAAATTTTCCAAACTTAGCACAGACTAACAACGTTTTGGACTTTACGGACTTCCGGTTGGCGTTTATTTTCACCGATTAGAGAGCTCTGCAAGCATTTTCTGAAAAATGTTCCAGATTTTAATACCTTAGAATCCTCCCAGATGGGTCATTTGGGGCGCTCATGAATCTGAGGTTCATTTGTCGATTTTCCGAAGTTTCTACTTGATTCGTTGGAAGCTTTTCATGGGGCGAAAGTTGGATGTCAAATCGCGACTTTTGACAATTTCCGGAGTGCTACGATAGATATAGCTCAAAGTGTTGCTCTGGGGGTCATTTGAAGTGATGTGCACATATCTAAAGTCTGTTTTTCAGTTTTCTACATATTACGGTAGATTACGGTTGGTATACGAGAGTTTGGTCAAAGTCCCAGATTTCACCCAAAAATTGTATAGGGGCGTTACTCGGAATGGAGAACATAAATTTAACGTCCGTTCGTCGAATTTCGAAATACTAAGGTAGGTTTTGCCCCCTAAATGGCATGGCACCTACAGTAACCTACACGAAACCTAAGAATTCCGACAAATGGACTTCATATTCGTGTTTACCACCCCAGATTTCCCATAGCTACAAATTTTGAGCCTAATCCGAATCTTTTTCTCAGAACATTCTGAAAATTTTCAAAGGAGGGGGGTACCCCAACCCTGCCGATAGGCTTTCAAAACCGCGCATAACTTTTTTAAGATTTGTTCTAGGCAGCTGTGAAGACCATTCGATTCTACGCTTAAAACGGTTCTAGAAAAGCATCCGGAACGGCCCGGCTGACTAAAAGTATTTTCTTTTTTAGATATTGGCTCGGTCTAAAGAGTTCTGCATTTCAAACCTATCCAGCAGCGAGCGGTCGC